>JAODAL010013225.1:0-92158 GCA_025379985.1 Phyllomedusa bahiana
CTTCAAGGGTTTTAGTTCATTCATAAAGTCTATAAAAAGGGCGGTTTACATGATCCCTGAAATTTTCCTTTAGCACATGGAAAGCTGCTGAGTTTCTCGCTGCTCAGGGGATTACAGACAAGCCAGTTATATTGTCTTTTATATGTGTGCTGCTCCACTTTCCACTCTGCCTCTGCCGATCCCCTGTTTTCCCAAACGACAGAAAAGATTACTGAGGGGAGGGCAAGTGTCAAGCTACAAGGGAGATATTAAGACTATATTAACGCCTTTCACTCCAGAACTCATTTTTTTCACATTGCAAAATGTATTCGGAAAAAATTTTGGTTCAGGCGGTTTTTTCCAAAAAACATATCATGTTTTTGCATGTGGCATTTTTAAACTTGGGCGCTGATGCCCATTTTCTAAAAATTTAAAGGGGATGTATAATACGACCGTATGAATGAAAGTGTTATGCGGCAAACATTTTTGGCGCATAACACTCAAAATTGGCATATAAAGTGTTGTGCACCAAAATTTGTATGGCAGTTTCGCCCCAAAACCCTTTGGGTGCATTAAAAGTGATTTCCGGCGCATTGCCCCAAATTTGGCCAACGCCTTTCTACGGGTAAGAACCGAAATTATGGCAAAAAAATGGTGAAGGCGAATTAATAGATTTCGGCCATAGTATTTTTAGGAGAAAATGTTTTGCTTTTTTCTCTGTTTATTCAGCAAAAAATCCACACCAGTTTGCTGGGGTCAATAGGGGCTTATAAAAACACTGTAGGATATTTTTGTGGTGATTTTTCACATTTTTGGGTCCATGCTATTTTTTTTTCTTTTCATACGCGGCATGTGGGAAATTGTGGCGTCCTTTTCAGGCCATTGCTGTAGGCCTCTATAAAAACTTCAAAACACAAAAGGCTTGTAAATAAAAACGAAGCAAAAAATGTGCAAAAATACATGAAAATCATGGAGTGTTTTTGGTTTGTAAGCCACAAAAACATCACAAAAAACTGCATAAAGAAACTTAAAGGGTTTTTTCCCACGATATAATTTTTGACGTGGGATCCTCCAAATTGGTATTTAATCATTTTTCTAAATATATGTGTTTTTAAAAATCAACCTAGAGATTTACAACTTTTTTTTACATCCCTTAGTTACTTTAAAATTTTCATAACCACCAAACTACTGGCCGGGGTTGCGGTTTTTCCTCTTATTGTGACAAAGGGAACAAAAACTTGCTAGGGGCTGGAGAAAAGGCAGTGAGAGGTTTCTGCTTATTGAGAATCCACTGTTGAAAAGTATTATCTTAGTAAGCATTGCAGACGCTCCCCCACTTACTCGCTCTGCCGGGGGCCCCCTTCGTTCCCCCCTGAAAAACAGTTAAAGGACCCCGAAATGATTTTTTTTTTCTTTTGTCCGACCCAATAAAGGAAGAGGGGCAAATTTTTCTAAAAAAATTGGGTTGGGTTTCACTTCCCGAATTTCCGACAAAATTGGGTTTCGGCCCGAATTTACTTCGGACGAAATCCCGTTAAAAAACGCTATTTCCGGGCGCCCAAGCCTGCGGGTCTGAAAGAACTTTGTCCATGCTTAAATATGCAAAAGGGAGTTTGGTTTGGTCTTCAAACAATGTGTTTTTTTAGTATGACACGCACTTTCCCTGCCCGCCCCCCTTTAAATCGCTTCCCCTAAAAAAGGCCCGGGGCATTTAGGGGGGAAAAACCTGACCAAAAAACTGAAGCGGGAACGAAAGCCTGAAAAGCAGGGCAGAAAAACGGGAAAAAAAAACCAAACTAGAGCTAAAGGTGGAAACTTTATTGACAGAGGTGGGGGTTACGGGGGCCCAGCCACAGAAGCAAGGTCAAAACATGGCAAAAAGCCCTTTTTCGGGAAGTGGAAAAACAGTCCCCAGGCCGCAGAGGGGCAAAAAGACACAGTGTGGAGGTCCGTGGCAGCACCATGAGGCAGCAGGGGCCAAAAAGAAAAAATTCTGGAGCTGGAAAAAAAGGGAGTGGGCCAAAGATGGTACAATGACACAGTGGGGAAGGGGCAGGGCCCAGGGCAAACACAGCACAAAAAAAAGGTCAGCCCATGGCACAATGCCCACATTTTGGTGGAGGGCATGGCAGCACCTTTTTCAGCAGCATGAGGTCAGACAGTGGCACAATGCCCAAATTCGGAAAGGGTGGCAAAAACAGATGGGCCAAACCAGTGTGGAGGGAAAGGCAGCACCCCACGGAAAAGCAGCATAGGCAACAGGGGTAAACAATGACACAGTGGGGGGAAGGGCACACGGGGTCACAGCAGCCCATGAGGTCAAAAGAGGGGCACAATGACATTCTGCAGGTGGCAAAATATGATTAGGCCACAGAGCGGCACAATACGAGAGGGGAGGCCCACGGCGCAGCAGCATGAGGTCGGGAAATTTGGCACTTTGAAGAAGAGTGGGTGATCCCAGGAGAAACAGCATGGGGTCAGAGAGTGGCACAAAAAAATTCTGGGGGGGGAAAAACCCAAAACCAGGCCGCAGAGTGGCACAATGACGGGAAGTGTTGGGGTGGGGGGGAAATAAGGGGCCCCGGGTAAAAAGGGTGGTAGGCAATGGAAAAAACAAAATCAGCAGAATGTGGGGCCCATCAGGCGGGGGGGCGGAAATCAGAATAGGGCGAGGCGGGTTTAGTTTGAACCCAGCCCTGACGCCAAAGGGCTTTGGGTTGTGTGGAAATCCTGGCCGACCCACGCCTAAAATTCATTTTGACGGGGGTTTCAGTCTTCAACATTTCCCGTGGAAAAGGGGCGGGTTTTCCTCCCTTGGGTAACAGGGCCCCCGCCCCCACTAAACCACCCCTCTAAACCCAACCCTTTACGGGGCCGGCAGGACATCTTCCCCCATGCAAACTGGGAAAATGGGGCCCCACACATCCAGTTTTGGCTGCCCAGTAGTCCAGGGGATTTTCTAACTGGGGGGCAAAAGGCTGCCCCCAAGTAGGCCAAAACCTTTTGGGGTTTTCGGGGAATGCCCCCATGCCGCTCTCCCTGCTGCTGGTGGACGCCCTCCTCACTAGGGGGTAAAAGGGAAACTGCTCTTTAAATTAACTCCAGATTTAGGTTACGGGCTAAAATGAGCTGGCCCTGCTCCAAACCCCCCCACCCCCCCCCCCAAAACCGGGGCAGTAGACGGAGCGCTGGGGCCCCCCCCGGGCCCGACCTGTCAAGGGGGGACGATCCCCCACATAGGCAGGGGGCCCAACTAAATTACGGGGGAAATTTCCCAAATAGTTTTTAAATTTTGTTTTCCCCTCCAATAGCTGGGAAAAGGCTCCCATTTTAGAGGGGTAGGGAGGTCCAAAAAAGGGTGGGAGCCATAAGTCACCCCTCTCCGATGCTGCCCTTTTTTCGGCCTTGCCCACAAAGCCACAAAAAAGCATGCGCGGGACCATCGGGCACAAGTGACCCCGAGGGGTTTCCCGCCTCCATTTCCATGTATACTGCCACGGTGCGGGAGCCCATTTTCCCTGGGTTTTCCTCATCTCCATCCACCTCCTCCACGCTCCTGCCCTCCCCGGGCACCTGGGTGGGAAAACCACTCATTTCCCCAGAAAAAGTTCTGTTCCAATGTCCCCTCCTCCTCCCCCTCCATTTCAGCCCCCACCGACCCCTGTGGCCAGGGGAATTTTTGTCGCCACATCCCAGCCCCCGGCCCAACAATTTTTCAGCATCTGTTCCGGGGAAATGAAGCAGTAAAATGACGTTTTTCATCCCGGGATTTCCTCGCCCTTACAAATAACGGGGCCCCCCCTCGAATGGCCTCAACAAAGGGCAGGGTAAACGCATGACCGCCACGGTTTCCCCTTTCAAAGATCCCACCGGGAGTACTTTCGTCTCCCCCGGGGAACATAAAAAAAATCTTAAAGGGCCTTCTCTTTTTCATACATGGGCCCCCAAACCCAGGGTGCAGCAAAAATTTCCCCACGGTGGAAAAAACGCAAACAAGCGTTTTTGGGGGAGGCCGTTCTGCCGCTGCAACCAGGGGGGGTTTTCCCTTTCCTTTGTACAAATGGAAAAAGGGCTGCACTTTTTCCGGGCCTTTTTCCCAAATGTTCTGAAATCGGGGGAAAAAGATTTTCGGGAACCTTTTTAAAAACCCAAAATTGAACACGTCCCCCATGCAGGGCGCATGGACCATCCCTCCTCGGTGCAGCGCGGACCCATTTTTCCCCCCAAATTTCCCCCCAAATTGGTTCCGATTTCAGTTGGCGGGAAAAAGCCACACACGTTTTTCTTCTCCCATGACCGGGACTTTTTCCCCCCCTTTTGGATTTTCGTTGGGCCGAGGCAAGCTGGGTTTTAGAATTTGCTGACCCCGCGGTCCCTACACAGGGGGGAAATGAGGGAAAGCAGTATTTGGTGAGGAAGATTGGTGGGTGGTGGGGAGGAGGAGGGGAAAAAGGGCCCCGGAGCAGCATTTGACAACTGGAGGAGAAGGGGCGTCTCCTTTTCCAATTTTTGGGTGTGCCTGGGCAGAAGCCTTAAACCCAGGGGGCCAAAAGGACAGGAACGGGCCCCCGCCCGGGTATTTACAGCTCCAGACGTCCGCGCTCCCGTGTCCCTTGGAACAAACCGAAAAAGCCAAAAACTGACCCTTTTTCCCTGTTCTACTTTTTTAAAGAATGGGGGACGGGCCTTTTTGGAAAAAAAATTTAAACGGTTTGGGAACTCTCCCTCGGCTGGGCACAAGCCATTATTTCTCTGAATGGTGCAGACCCACCTTTTAAAAAGGGGGAGGGACTCCCTTTACCAACAACTTGGCCAGACACGGTCAGCTGCTGAAACCTTAGGATGGTTGGCCCGCATCCCTTTTTGTCTTTTTAAAATCGCCTCCAAAACGACTGCGGGGCCCCATGAGAAAGCGGGGAAAGCGGGAGCACGGAACCGGGAGGTTTTCCCAAAGAGAAACCCTCCCCCTTCTGCAAATTAGGGGGGAGCCTTGACGGCTGAAATGGCATCGCCACGGGCCGCGGGCTGCTGCTGCAGCGGCGGGAGGGAACCCCCAAACATTTTGACCACCGTTTCCCCAGGCCACCGGATGGTGCCCTGAAATTGTTAAACGCAGGGTTTTGCCAACTTTACCCTCCCTGGCCAGGGCTTAAACCTTTCTGCCCAAAGATTCTACATAACCCATATTCGGCTCCCCGGGTTCCCTTACCAAAAAATCCACACCCCGATTTGCTGTTTTTCCCCGCCAACCCCGCACTAGTGACTACTCCCCGCCGCTGCCTCGCTGACCCCTTTGTGCCCCCAATTTTCCCGGACCTCGAAGGGGGTTTTTTTCTACCCCGTGGCCCGTTTGGCCCCGACCTCACACCTGCCCCCTTTCCCCGACCCCAGGGCCACAAAACCCCACTTGCGGCGCGCCGCGGGCCTGACGCGAACCCCACGCCCTCTTCCCCCTGACGATAATGAACCCCTTGTTTTCACCCGGCCCCCAATTGGGGGTTCCGGCCCTACCATTCAAACACCCAATTATTTTGTTTTCATCGTCATTTACTGCCCCTCATCCCCGGGTTTTGGGTAAGCCAGCTCCCCTCTCACCCCCATTCCCCTCCCATGCCACTCCCCCAAAACAAAACTTTGCCGCCTACTGCAAAAAGCGGGATATTGGCCCCTTTTCTTCACTCCCAAGTACCGCGGACTGCCCCCCCCAAAATTTTTTCATCCCGCTATATAGTGGCGCGAGCCCAACCACATAGTAACCCCCGGGCTAAAAGGGAAACCCGGGAAGGGAAACCAAAAGGCGGGCCCTGGGGAACGGGTGGGGGCCCGGGCTAAACCCCGCTCCCGGGCCATGCCAACTAAGTGTTTTGCCCTGAGGTTCCCACCGACCACTTACTGGGGTTGTCAGATGCCCCTCGGGGGAGGAAGAGGAGCCCCAAAGTAAACCAATCAAAAACCCCATTGGGTTGCAAAAAACAACACAGGGCCCGCTAAATGACAGCGGCAGTTGTGGCCTCACCGGGGTAAACCCCTGCTGCGACCCCCCCCTTGCTGTGCTGCGCCCTGGGCCCGTTTCGGAAATGTTTGGGGCCCCAGCCCCCGCATTTTGCAGACCTGCCCCTCTCTGTCGACATACTGTTTGTTTTTTAAAAGTCCAGACACTGTTTTTTGATAAAGGCAAACTGAAATATTAAAAATTTTCACCCTGTTTTTGCCTCCAAATAAACCCATAAAAAAGTTTGGGGTTAAACCCTTTTGGAAAAAATTGGGGCTCCACAAATGGCCGGGGAAAAAAATTTATTTAATGTTTCGTTTAAAAGGGCCACTGGGGTTTTACAAAAAGGGTAAAAGCACAAACAGCAAAAATTTAAACCTTTCGTTTTGGTGAATTATCCCAACAAGAAAAAGAATAATTTTTTCCCGGTTTGTTAAAAAAGACGGTTTATTTTTTGCCCGCACAGCAGCAAAACAACGCTTAATTAACCCCTGGATAAATTGCCAAATAGAATTGACCAAACCACAAACTTAAGCTTTTAGCGTTTAAAAATGTGTATTTTCTACCCAAACACAACAAAATAAAATTTTTTAATTAACCTTTGCTTTGAATTAGGCAAAAAAAAAAAAATTATATATTTTTGGCCCCTTGAAAAAGCCCGGTTTTTTTTTGTAAAACCAGCACCCAAAACAACGCAAATTTAAACCCCCCGGGAAATTTGTAAATTGCGCAATAAAAATTGGAGCCCCCCAAAAAATTAAAAATTTTGTAGCTGTTTCAAGGGTTTTATTTTTTTACCCACACAAAAAAGAGAAAAAAATTTGAAATTTAACCCTTTTGCTTGTAAAATTGGGCAACCAAAAAAAATAAAAAATATTTCCGTTAAAAAAAGACGGTTTATTTTTGTCATCACACCAGCAAAAAAAGGGCAAATTTTAACCCCGGGATGAAAATTGGGCCGCAATAAAAATTTGGGAGCCCCCCCAAAACTAGTCCTTTGTAGCGTTTTACAAGGGGCGAATTTTCTCGCCACAAAAACAAGAGAAAAAAATTGAAAATTCCCTTTGCTTGAATAGGCTACCAAAAAAAAATAAATATATTTTGGCGTTGAAAAAAAATTTTTTTATTTTTGTCAGCACCCCAGCAAAACAACGCAAAAATTTAAACCCCCGGGAAGTAAATTGCGCAATAAAATTTTGAGCCACCCCAAACTAAACTTTTACGTGTTTACAATGGTGATTTTCTACGCCACACAACAAGAGAAAAAATTTTTAAAATTAACCTTTGCTTGTAAAATTAGGCTCCCAAAAAAAAATATATATATTTTGGGTTGTATAAGACGGTTTTTTTTTTTGTGCCAACCAGCAAAACAACGCTTAAATTTAAAACCCCGGATGTAAATTGCGCCAATAGTTTTTGAGCCCCCCCAAACTATAGCTTTGTAGCTGTTTTTACAAGGGCGTTTTTTTCAAACCCACACAACAAGAAAATAAAATTGTAAAAAAACCTTTGCTTGTGAATTAGGCTCCCAAAAAAAAAATATAAAAATTTGGTTTTAAAAAAAAGACGGTTTATTTTTGTCACCCAACACCACAAAACAACGTTTAAATTTTAACCCCTGGATGAAAAAGGGCGAAATTAAATTGGGGCACCAAAAATAAAAGTGGTTTTTTGTATTGAAAAAAAACCGCTGTTTTTTTAAAAAAATAAAATAAACGGGAAACCCTGGCCTTAACCCAAAACATTGGAAATATTGAATGTATATGCAGTTTGCAGGGGAGGGCACACTGGATTTTCAATCCAATACCCCAAAAAATCAAAAAAAGAAATTCAGAAACAGTCTCTGAGACAAGCTAGACCCCCAAAAAAATCCCCTGGAAAAAACATTTCCTTTCAAAAAAGCGCAAACACCCGCAGCAGCACCCTTCCCTGTCATACAGTAAAGGGGAATGTGAGCTCCCGGGGTGCCCCGGGCCCCAAATATATTGCGGGACGGTCACAGAATCCCCCCCGGGCCCTCTGAATGGCCTTCATCTCTGGCAAAATTGGCATGCAGGCAATGCCCTTTTTCCCTCCCGAGTGCTTTCCCCCATGTAACGCCATTTGCTCGCGCCATTTTTTTTCAATAAAAGCACACCCCCCCTTCCCCACCCGAATCACCCCAAATTCTTTTCCTTTACGAACCGAAAGTTTTTCCCTGAAATTCAAAAACAAATTTTCCACTTCGTTAGAACCCGATTCCCCATCTCTAATAACGGGAAAGCCCATTTTCATGGAAAAACCCCCTTTTAAAGAAAACCTTTTCACGGGTTTTTATCCCCCCCCTTTGCTGAGGACAGCACAAGCTAGTTAGAGACTTTTGTCTAACTTTACACCATCTATAAGTTGGCTTAGTTTCTTACAATAATTGTGTACAAATGTTGCTGTCTTTTTTGGCACACAAAATCGCATGTTTAAACCCCGTAAAACTTTCAAAGACACCAAAACCTCCTTGTTGGATAAGGCGAGGGAAATTAAAAAAAACCTGCCAAAAAAAACCTAATAAAAGGTGTAAGGCATGTATGCCAATATTTTTGTGCAAATTTCCATATAAAACGTGCCTCATTGTTTTTACTTTAAGTTTTTTAAAAATGGGTGCTGCCCCCTTTTTTGTGGGTTTTAAATTTTTCACATCGCGTTTTTTTCCCAAAAGGGTTCCAAGAGAAATAAATTAAAAACACATAACGGGAATCACATTGCATGTACTTTTCAAATTTTTGGAAAAATTTATATAAGATTGACATTTTTGATAACGGGATAGAAGTAGATTGGGCCCAAAAATGGTTTTAAGGGGGTTTAAAAGGGGGTTTTCTCATTTCGGTTTTTAGCCCACCTCAGTGCTTCTGTCTCGACAGGAATTTTTTAAAATTTCCGGGACATGCTTCCCCCACCTAGTTTTTTGGGAAACACTCCCCCCTCACTAACATGGGTCGCTCCCAAGGCTTAGACAGTCCCCTTAAATAAAAGCAGAAAAATAACATCTCTCTCAAAACACATTTAAAAATGTTTGTTTAGATAAGTTTTCTGCCCCAAAGCCCCTCTGGTCAAAAGGGTTTTAAATCATTACTAACTACATTTGATGAAAAAGGAAAATTTATAAACTTCCAGTGCCCCATCCTTTAGATAGAAATCGGGACAGTTAAACAAAAAAAACTAGCGAAATAGAAGCCGCCCTAAAGGGGAGGGGTCTTCCCTAAGGCCCGCAGTCCCGCTATCCCCAAAAGGGTTTTTCAGAATTTGCGGGTGCTCCCGTTGTGCCTGCCTTTTTTCCCCAGATTACAACCAGCACTTTAAACACCCACTGTTTTTTTCCCCTGCCCCCTCCAAAGCATTCACCAACCCTCATGTTACACTATGCGTTTCCCCCCTCCTTTTCCCCTCCACACATTTACTTTTGGGCCCGCAAGTTTTCACTTTTCTTTTCCCCTTTTCCCGCCTCTCCCCCACATTCAAATGTCCGCATGAAAACCCTTTCTGCCCCGTCCTGCCCCCTCCATAGACACCCTCGCAGGAAAACAGTGATACAAATATTTCGTCGCCCCCTCTTTCAGAAGGGAGGCAGGGACAGCATAGTGTATCATGTGGCCCCCCGATATATCGCGGGCCCTTTTTCCCCGTCGCTCGCTCCCCAATCCCCCCCTGCCTTTATGAAATCAGAAGATACGCCTATGAGAAAGACGGGCAGGTTTTTGACCCATTGAAAAACCCGGGGGAAAATGATGGAGCACCTAAAAATAGGAATTTCCCGAAATTCGGGAAGGAAAAAATTTTAATTTACATAATTAAAAAATTGCTTTTTAAACGAAGACAAACCCGTATGAACAATCCCTTTTAAATTTAATTTTGTTATATCTAATTTGATCCCAAACCCTTCCAAAAAAGTTTAAATTCTAGTAGAACTTTTCGAAATTTTTAGAAATCGAACCGAAAAATTTTATTGTTTTGTTTAAGTAAAAAATATAGTTTAAAAATTTGGCCGCCAATTTTTAGTTTCGTTTCACCCCTTTTTCTTACCTTTTTGGGAGCCCTCCCATCACCTTTCCCGCACTTTTGGGGGACATCCAATCAAAAGCGACACAGAGAAGTGTCAAAAACGTCATCGCTGAGGGGTAGGGGCTCTCATTGGGTGCTAAAAAACACTTTATTATTTTTTATATTTCACTGTATTGCCTTATGAATGCCATTTTCAGCTCACTCTGTACTGTATAGACTGCTCTTAGTTAGATAACATTTTCCTCTCCACAGACAGCAATAGTTAGGGAGTTTGGTATTGTTGGCTACATCTTTCCCACACCCAGAAGCTGTTATTTGGCGACACTTGCAGGCTCACATAACGCCTAACTCTCATATACATGGATATGTATTATACAGAGTGATTGGATTTGCTAAATCATACTTAGTGCCCAAAAGTTCCATTTTTGCAGTTTTGGGGGTTAGTAACTGTATAGTCCTATGTGTCAAAGGAGCTTTTGGGCCCCCTCAGGATGCAGGGCCCCCATAGCAGCTACTAACGCTGCACTTCCTATAGCTACGCCCCTGCTTGCAAGCTGTCCTCATCTTTTCAGTTAGCCATTGAAAGGAATGAAGTATTTAAGCCTTTACATTTTTTTTTCTGTCACTCTTAGAGTCAAACTTTCTTCACTAAGTTGTTCCACGTATCCAGTTTATTCTTCTGGATTGTAATTACAGCTTCTCCTCACCTGTATAGGTATAAAAATTAACCAGAACATCTTCTTCTATAGACTTTAGTGGGGTTCGAGTTCTAGCTCGAATAGAACCTTTAACCGAACACACTAAAGTTCGAGGTTCTAATCGAACTAGAAATTTTTTACTGCTCGCTCATCTCTAGTTACCCATATATACTCGAGTATAAGCCGACCTGAGTATAAGCCGAGGCACCTACTTTTGCCACAAAAAACGGGAAAACTTATTGACTCGAGTATAAGCCAAGGGTGCAAACGCAGCGGCTACTGGTAAATTTCAAAAATAAAAATAGATACCAATAAAATTACAGGTATATGCCACCAGAGGTAGGTATAGGAAGGTTTATGTCCCCATCGGTAGTTATAGGCAGGGTTATTTAAAAAAATAAATAAATAAATACAAGTACAGTACTCACCTCGGTCACTCGCCGCTTCGCCCCCGGGCGCTCCACTCCTTCCTATTGCTGCCACAGGCGGGTGATGTCATCAGGCCACGCACGCAGCGTGATGACATGCACGCTGCCTGTGCCGAAAACTCCAGACAGCCACCAGTCAGCGGCCGGCCGGAGTCCACTGCAGAGCAGGGAGCGCTCGCGCTCTGCTCCCCAGTGATATCTCTTCACCTGTATGTGCTCCGGAGGAGTCGCACACAGGGGAAGAGATCGCCGACAGCGCCCGGGCCACGGAAGTGCCCGGAGGCTGTCTGCTGTATTCGGTAATCAGCTATATGCGCTCCCAGAGGAGCCGCATATAGCTGAAGTGTCCCTGCCGGTGCTCGGACCATCGCAGCACCCGAGCGCCGACAGTGACTCGAGTATAAGCCAAGGTCGGATTTTTCAGCACTTTTTTTGTGCTGAAAAAATCGGCTTATACTCGAGTATATCTTTTAGTTTCCATACACCTTCCTGGTGTAAAATATAATAAATGTGTCAGGTTGTGCAAGGCTATGCCTCTCTTGCTAAGTTCCATCAGCATTTTTTAAAAGTATCAAGCTCAGTGTAAAAAACTCAAAAGTAAAATTTTTGAGAAAATCAGGCTTGAGAAAGAATGTATGACTTTTAATGCCAGAATATTGGCAAAAATCACTTTATACATTTCCCTGTATGCAGTTTTTTAAGGCTTTTAAGAAAAAAACCACAAAAAATGTGTGTATGAAGAAGTTCATGGGTTGTATATAGACTTTCCGACAACAATGTAGTTCTTACCATGTAGTTTTAAGCCATGGTTCTACAGTGCGAAAGCTGTGTGCTGACAAAGTCTTTGCCACCAATGACCGATAAGACGGACATTGTGATAATGTAATTTTGTACAACCATTAGCCTCAGCTTCCTCCCCACAATGCTTCTGCACCATGGAACACTGGCTTTAGGATACATTATTGCAGTTTAGCAGCTTTACCCCTAAAAGGGGTTTTGTCAACATGTAGTTCCACAGAGTCACAGGCAGCTTCATACTCACATTGATTTATCAAGTTGTGGATGGTTCTAGAACAGTGATTGGTATATTTACAGTATCTCACAAAAGTAAATACACCCCTAAATTTTTTGTAAATATTGTATTAGATCTTTTCATGGGACAACACTGAAGATATGACACTTTGACACAAGGTTAAGTAGTCAGTGTACAGTTTTTTATAACAGTGTAAGTATGGTGTGCCCTCAAAATAACTCAACATATAGTCATCAATGTCTAAACCACTGACAACAAAAGTGAGTACACCCCTAAGTGAAAATAGACAAATTGTGCCCAAAGTGTCAATATTTTGTGTGGCCACCATTTTTTCCAGCACTACTTTAACTCTCTTGGGCATGGAGTTCACTGGAGCTTCACAGGTTGCAGCAACTTGAATTCTCTTCCACTCTTCCATGACAACAACACAGAGCTGGAGGTAGTTACAGACCGTGCACTCCTCCACCTTCCGTTTGAGGATGCCCCACAGATGCTCAATAAGGTTTAGGTCTGGCGACTTGCTTGGCCAGTCCAGCACCTTTCCCCACATTTTCTTTAGCAAGGCAGTGGTCATCTTGGAGGTATGTTTGGGGTGGCTATTATGTTGGAGTACTGCCCTGCGGCCCAGTCAAAGGGAAAGGATCATGCTCTGCTTCAGTATGTCACAGTACATGTTGGCATTCATGGTTTCCTCATTGAACTGTAGCTGCCCACAGTCGGCAGCACTCGTGCAGCCCCAAACCATGACATTCCCACCACCATGCTTGACTGTAGGCAAGATACACTTGTCTTTATACTCCTCTTCTGGTTGTGATCACACACGCTTGACACCATCTAAACCAAATAACTTTATCTTGGTCTCATCAGACCACAGGACATGACATAGTTCCAGTAATCCATATCCTTAGTCCGCTTGTCTTCAGCAAACAGTCTGCGGGCTTTCTTGTGCATCCTGCTTACCAGCCATGCAGACCATTCTGATGCAGTGTATGGTCAGAGCACTGACAGGCTGACCCCCCTACTCCTGTAACCTCTGCAGCAATGCTGGTAGCACTCATATGTCTATTTTGATGCTGAGCATGTGCACTTAACTTATTTTGTCAACCATGGTGAGGCATGTTCTGGGAAGAACCTGTGTTGTTATACAGCTGTATAGTCTTGGCCAACATGCTGCAGTTCAGTTTCAGGGTGTTGGCAATCTTCTCATAGTCTAAGCCATCTTTATGTAGATCAACAAATCTTTTTTTCAGATCCTCAGAGAGTTCTTTGGCATGAGGAGCCATGTTGAACTTACAGTAACCAGTATGAGACAGTTCATGAGTAATAACACCAAATTTAACACACCTGCTCCCCATTTATATCTGAGACATTGAAACACTAATTAGTCACATGACTCCATGGAAGAAAATGCTACAGAGACATAAATGCAGGAGGTTTAGAGGGTTGTTTGAAGAGTTCAAAAAGCTTGTTTGTCCGACGGGACTTGACATAGCCAAGATGAACAAGACGGCCAGAGGGACAGAACAGGAGCATCCAGGAGGTGAGTATGTTTCTTTTCTTCTATTGTTTATCATGCCCCATTGGCCAAAGAGCTTTTGAAACTCCCGGAACATCTCTTTGATCTGTAAGTAAACAAATGCTACAGAGCTCCAAAGAGTGAAAACCAGTGACTATCAAAGGTAACAAGCTAATCTTGTTAAAGATATAGACTCGGCTTCGTCTTACCGTGGTGACGTCACTCCCTGCTCTGTGTCTAATTACGAAGAGGGATATGGACGGTAACCTAGAGACACTTGTGGGCACTCAGAGCAGATAAAATCTCACTTATTTTCTGACTAGTGCAATATCAAAAGAATAATGTATTTGGTATTTACTCTTCCGTACATATTGAAAGCTAATCTTTGTGAGAAACCTCTTTAACGACCATGCGAGTTTTATAATTTTTTCATCATCTCATAACAAGAGCCGTAATTTTTTTATTTTTCGGTCAACATAGCCGTCTTTTCTCAAGACAAGTTTTATTTTTTAATAGCACCATTTTGGGGTACATATAATTTATTGATTAACATTTATTATCTTTTGGGGAGAACCGTAAAAAATCAGCAATTCCGCCACTGTTTTTTTGCATTTAAATTCACGCCATTTACCATATGGTTAACATACTGTGATAACATTATTCTGTGGGTCAGTACAACTGTGGCAATACCATAATTATATAATTTATTCAAATTGTTTACACTCGTGGACAACAAAAACACTGTTTAACTATAAACTTTTGATTGTGTGTCTCCTCAAATTTTTATGTTTCTTTTAACAGATCTATGTGATGGCTTGTTTTCTGCGGGAAAACTTCTAGTTCTTATTGGCGCAATTTTTGGATACATAAGACTTTTTGATCATTTTATATTATGTTTTTTTTGGAAGAAAATTGGCATGTGGTTGCAATTTTGCCATTTTTTTTATTTTTTATGCTGTTCACCATGTAAGATAAATAATGTGATAATTTTATAGTTTGGGTTGTTAAGATTGCATCAATACCAATTATGTATAAATGTTCTTTATTCTTTTTATTTACTATAGATAGAGATTTTGTTAGGGAAAAATTGGGATTTCATTTTTTTTATCTTACTTTGGATTTTTTAAATTTGTTTTTAAGCTTTTTATTAGGGGATAGTAATATACTGCATTACTTATGAAGTGCATTATCTTATACCTGCCAGTGTAACACTGCTAGGAATCCTACTAGACCCTACCTCTGGCATGGCCTAAAAAGCACACATAGAGGTCAGATCTTTAAGCCTTCATTAGTTTCCCTGCTACCATGTAAATCCATCTGCTCCCTGGCAACACATTTCAGGTGGCGCCAGTGGGGTGAGATATGGAACTCTGTCTTTCTAAAACCATTTACATGGAATGGTCCCTATTCTTTGTGGCATCTAAGGAGTTAAACAACTGGAATCTGAGGTATGTCTACTTTTAGCCATTAGAGCATGGACCTGACTGTCATCAAACCCCTACTTCATTCAGCATGGGACACTGATGCCAACTTCGACCCCTCAAATCACAGAAAAAGAATACTATCTAGGGCCCTACTAAAAAATAACCTTTATTAATTACTCATTAAAATACCATTCCACAATAATTCTCTAAATGATTTACATACAAGCTTTAAAATCACAAATTGTTATATAAAGAGGTTTTTCTTAATGAAACATAGTCTATACATCCATATTACTCATTAGGTTATTACTCACGGTTCGTTGGTTCAAACACGCAGTTTCTCATACCGTCAAAACAACAGATGGGATTCTAGTTATAGAAATAATAATAAGAATATCCCAATGACTACAGTCCCTATGTTATCACCTCACAGGAGACAGAGTAGACGTCCCGAAAAGGACGGCCCCATCTCTTGATGACTATCCCTATACTCGATGCCACTATAGAGACAAAAGGTATATTTATTGCAAGGCAAGCAGCCCCATCCCGACGCGTTTCCCCCCTATAAGAGTCCACAGGGGTTCATCAGGGGACAAAATAAGTGGCTATGCCAAGGGATATAGATCAAAAGTTTGTGTCCTGGTACTTCCCAATTATGATGCAACTTCGACCCCTCCCCAATTCACTTTTTTGACCATAGAAACTATGGGCAAAAGAGTGAGCTTTAGACCTAAACAGGTTCATACATGTGGCCCATAATGTGATCCTTAAAGGGGTTGTCTCACTACAAAGATTAGCTTTCAACATGCAGGGAATGTTAAATCAAGAAAGACATTTTCCAAATATATTCCTCTTTGGATGTTACCTTGGGTAGGAGATAAGAGAGATTTTATCTGCTCTGAGTGCACACAGGTTTCTCTTTTTACCGTCCTGCTCTCCCTGATTAGACAGAGAGAAAGGAGTGACGTCACCAAGATGTAGGACAGCTTGAGTGTGTTATCTCTAACAAACAAAGCTTATTATTCCCTTTTTTTCAATCATTATTTTTTTTATTTTCAATCATATGAAATAAATAAGTTACAAATACAATAACATTTTCAATTATATGAAATGAATAGGCTTTACCTGGGCTAGATGCATTTTTTGCTGCACATTAAGCTATGCAGCAATAATTCAATCTGAATACACATATAAAGTCAATTAAACGCATATGTAGCACAGCTTAGCCTGACATTTAATTTTTTCCTCCCTGCAGTGGATAATAGGATTTGGCACTGATTTCAGAGGACATCTTATTACTGCTTACTTTGCAGGTGCAGAGATCTGTTGTTAAACAAGCAAACATGTAACATAACAGACATCAGCAGTTCCAATCGAGACGATAAAACAATAAAAAAAATAATTGACTCAAACAGAAGCACAATTAATGTCAGCTATATGAAGCATGTACTGTAGTCCAAGAAAAAAAGCTACATGGATCAAAAGCAGTCCTCTCACTGAAAACTCATTCATACTACTACAGTAATTTTTTTTTATTATTAAGAAACGGTGCCAATGCATTTAAATGGTTTTATTCCCCACCCCCCAATATTTTTACACATATTTTTATATTTTTAATGTGTAGCATGTTCCAACAGATTTATATTGGTAAACTTTGTAGCCCATAGAAGCTAATCAGTTCAAATTAAACAAAAAGGAGACATGCTAAATGGGATTTACGCTTTTTTCTGGGATCCTGTCCCTTCCGGCTCGAATCCCGTCGGAGCAGGGATGCGATGTTAGGTGCAGCATTCGCATTTTTGGGATGCGCCTCACATAAGGGGGGGGGCAATGGGCCGGTGGGGGGCGCGGTGTAGGCTTTCCCGGGGCGGGACGCGGCGGCTCGAAAACCCCGAGGCATTTTACGATGGGGTGGCAAAGTGCGGCGCAGTGCAGCGCTCGCCAGCTCTGACAGGCAGACCTGGTTGTTTTGGGTTTAAAAATGTTCCGCGGAGGCGAAGTAAAGGGGGGAAAAAGTAAAATGAGAGGAAAATTAGAAGATCGGAAAGAAATCTTTGCGTGAGGCATGGAGTGTTTCCCAAAAAAATCGTTTTTAAGGTGAAAAAACAAATCAGAAAAAGAGTCAAACCTTAAAAAAAAAAACATTTTCCCAAAAATCTAGAACAGGCAACATCAGGAATTGGGATCTTGGGAAATTTGCCGGGAAATACGAAATTTAAAATTCGTAAGCGCTTTATTGGTCGCAAAACAACCCCAATAGAATAGGAGCAAAGTAAAACAAAAAAACCTTGGAGAAGTATGGACCAATCAAAATCAAAGGCGGGAGTTCAAAAAATAAAAAAATGCAGAAAAAGGTGATTGGTTGCCTAGGGGGGTTGGTAATCCTGGCCAATAGAATTTGGAGCGACAGGGACCCTTTATAACCTATGGAGAAGTATGGACCAATCAATTAAAAAGGGGGGGACAGTTCAAAATACAGAAAAAGGGGCAGAAAAAATGTGATTGGTTGGTGCGGGGGTTGGTTTCTACCCAATCGGTGCAAAATACTTGTCCTTTGTCTTGGACAGATCGGGAAATTAAATTGGCTTGCCCCGTGCGGCTTGGTATGATTAAAAAAATAATTTTTATTAGGTGTAAAATTTTTATCTGAAAAAAAAAAAAGCTGAAACCTTCTATAAAACATAAATATCAATTCAATTCCCTAACAACGAGTTTGTGACCGTCAACCAGGACGCTACAGTCAGGAATTGTTGATATAGAGAATTGCTGGGAAATTACGTAATTCAAAATTCTTTAAGCTCTTTCATTTGGTCGGCAGGGAAAACCAAGCCAATCAGATAGGAGCGAAAGGGGACACTATTATAAGCTATGGAGAAGTAGGGACCAATCAAATGAAAAGGCGGGGACAGTTCAAAATACAGTAAAAAAGGCAGAAAAGAGCTGATTGGTTGAGCCCAGGCGGCAGATATGAATCACCAATCATATGTTAGTGCGTCTATTTTGAATGGAGAAAGAAGGGCGCGATAGATGGGGCCCTAAAAGTTATTACTGTCTATGGGAAAATATTCTAGTACTGTGATTGGTGTTGGTGGGACAACCCAAATCCTGCTTAGCAATCAGCGGCTGAGCTACCTTCTAATAGAGTTCTATGGGGAAAAGAAATGCAGAGCGAGCTCTGGTTTGTGATTGGCTAGTTAAATAGGCATCGGTTATTTGGGCCAATGGGGTGTGAGCGATGCGAAGCTTCTTATGGGTTTTTCTAATGCAACTCTATTATAAAACTGTACATGGACGAAAATCAAATGTTAATACTCCCGAAGTTGTACCGATGTGTAAATAAAAATGATCAATAATATGGGGGTAATGAAAAACAAAATTAATTCAATAAATTATTTTATTTCTTTATTTATGGTTACAACCCATAATATTGGATCATTGGCTAACGAAAAATAAAGAAATAAAAAAACCCAACTGAAATACTAGGCGCAAATTTTTAATGGAAAAAAAACAACCAATCAAATCGTACTAGAATATCATCACATAGGGGGGGGGGGGGGGACAGTAATAACTTTTAGGGGCGCCCTTCTATCGCGCCCTTCTTTCTCCATTCAAAATAGGACGCATACATCTGATTGGTGGATTTCATATCTGCCGCTGGCTCAAACAAATCAAGCTCCTTTCTGCCTTTTTACTGTATTTGAATGTACAGCCTTTTCATTGAATAAAAAAATTTTTTTTTGGTCCATACTTCTCCTTAGCTTATAATGGTTCACTGTCGCTCCTATTTGATCTGGACTGGGTTTTTGCCGACCAATGACAAGTGCTTAAAGGAATTTGGAATTACTGTATTTCCCGGCAATTCTTCTTATTCCAATTCCCTATGTAGCGCCGGATCTCGGCGACAAACGCGTTGTTTAGGGATTTGAATTGATTTATGTTTATAGAAGGTTTTCAGCCCCCTTTTTCAGATAAACTATTTACAACTAATAAAAATCTATTTTTTTTAATCATTACTCCATGCCGCACGGCGCTGAGAGCCCGAGATTTCATTGCCCCGATCTGGACATAGACTACATTGGGAGACAGTAGCTTCGCGCTCTGATTCGGCCGGGATAGCCAAGCCCCCGCTAGCTCAACCAATCAGCTCTTTCTTGCATTTTTACTGTATTTTAACTGTCCCCCCCTTTCATTTGATTGGTCATATTTTCCATAGTTATAAATGGGTCCCTGTCGCTCCTATTCTGATTGCTGGTTTCTCGCCGACCCTCAATGAGAAGAAGCTTACAGAATTTGAATTACTGTATTCCCGGCCAATTTGAATTTCCCCAATTCCTGATGTAGCGCCGTCTCAGCGACATCGCATTGTTAGTGATTTTTTTTATGTATGTTTATAGATAGGTTTCAGCTCTTTTCAGATATTATTTTACACTTAATAAAAACGATTAATTTACTATTACTCACATGCCACACGGCGCTGAGATTTCAGTGCCCACTATCCTCCTCCATAGACTACAATGGGGAGAAAGTAGCTCTGTGCTCTGATGGCCGGGAATTGCCAAGCCCCACTAGCTAAACCAATTCAGCTCTTTTCTGCCATTTTTACTGTATGTTGAACTGTTCCGCTTTGAATTTGATTGGTCAATAACTACTCCATAAGTTTTTAATGGGGTCCCTGTCGCTCCTATTTATTGGCTGGTTTTTCCGCCCAATGAAAAAGACTTACAAAATTTGAATTACTGTATTTCCCGGGCAATTTTCAATATCCAAATTTCCCGGTAGCGCCTTTTCTAGTTTTTGGAAAAGTGGCCCATTTATATTTTTTTTTTTTAGTAAGTTTAGCTCTTTTTCAGGAATGTTTTACGCCTTTATAAAGCGATTTTTTTTTTTCTATTTCCATCCCGCACGGACAGTTTTAATGTTTCCCCTCGCTGTTTTCCAGCCTTCTTGAATCGGAATACATGTTAGGGCGCAGCCCCCGCCTGCGCCGGTCCCGCACTGCGCCCCACACATGGCGGGCAGGTGAATTTTCTCCACATGATGACGCACCTCTGGACGGCGAATATTAGGCGCACCCGCACGCGAAGCCCCCCGCACTGCGCCCCCACACGGGAGGGGGCGCGGTGGACTTTAACGGCTGAAATGATCGCATACGTCGGGGCGGCGAATCTTAGGCGCAGTCTCGCACGCCCTAAGTCCCAACACTGCGCCCACCACACGCAAGGCCGGCGACTTTAAAACCGCAGTATGAGGAACCTGGGCCCCCGACATCATGGGGCAAAAAATTTCCCCGGGAAAAAACTGGCGGAACATGCGCTCCGATGGGGGCATGTCATACAGTTGCCCAAACAGTATTCTGTTTTTGTATAGTTCAGTATCTGTTTTTTTTTCCACACATCTATATTTTAACCAGTTCCTGACTGGTCCGTTTACCCCCATTCATGAATAAGCATATTTCCCTTTTTCTTAGTGTATGCAGGTTTGAATGCTATATCATTTTTTTGTGGTAATTCTACTTATTTTTTCACCTTCTTTCCACATGTTAGGCTTTATTTTTGAGTAATTTTTACATTTGATTTTTTTTTTTGAATTCGAGGGAAGATAGTAAAAAAAGAAAAGGTCTGTGTTTCACATTTTATGATTAATTTATTTTTTTAATACCAAAAGTGGTGCTAAAATAAGTTTTGCAATTGTGTCATGTTTACATTACAGAACTTTATATATAGGTGATAGAAAGTTTTAGGGTCCTCGAGGGTGGGATTAAAAGTTGCAGCTTAGGCTGAAATGTGTTTTTCAATTTTTTTTATTGTGTGTTTTTAATATTACTTTGTTTTACATATTGCTCCCTCATAAGGTCAAAAAAATACCCCCCAAAAAAATTTCACTTGTAACTCCGGCTGATATATTAGCCCCAGTTACAGTGCTGATATGGGTCTGGATACCTACTTATGAGCTGATCATTTGACTGTCAGAAGGCAGGAAGCTGGTAGGTTTCCTGCTAGTTTGTATATACAGCACTCTTTGAGCAATGTATATACAGAGATTTGGAAGACAGGAATAGTAATAAATGGTTCTTGTCTTCTCAGTGGAGAGTCAGCTGTCAGTAATAGCTGACTCTCCACTGTGCAGCTGAGATCTCTGCATTGACGTTCCACGCAGATAAACTGCCACCCAGTGTCGGACTGGGTGTTTAGGGCCCACAGGTGGAGTTGATTCCAGGGGCCCACCAGCTGAGCTGTTTCTGGGCCCACCAGCGGAGTTTATTTTAGGGGCCACACTGCAGCCTCCTATACTCTGCTTCTTGCTTTTTGTCTCCTTTACTCTGCTTTCCTGCCTCTTCTGAGGATGCATATGCAGTTAAAAAACAACTCCAGGCATGGTCAGGGGCCCAATAGGGGTTTCCACTATTCCCCTGTGGGTCAGTCCAAGCCTGCTGCCACTGCCCAGACATTTATAGTCTACAGCGGTCAGTAAGCAGATAGCAGTATGATATTTAACAGAGCTTTTTCTTCACAGTCAGTTTCAGGCTCTCAGCTCTAAAGGGTTAAAGTTTGTCAGTAACAAAGATAAACAAACTGATGTGCTGTGAAAAAACAAGGCAGGGAGTGATGTCACCATATCAACAATCCCCACCAAGGCAGAGAGAGATGGTAGGCAACCTAGGGAAGCTTGTATACACAAGCAGGAGATAAGAACTGTTCCAGCTCTGAAAAGAAGCAAAATTAAGAATAGCAATGTATTTGGTAATAGTCTTTGTTTACATTGCCTACATGTTTAAAGATAGTCATTGTGGTGAGAATAACATTTGAAGAACAATAACAAAATAGATGTATATAACAATGGACAACTTACAGCAAAATACAAAATTAAAAACAGACACACTGGGGGACATGTATGATCGGCGTTTTCGCCGGTTTTCTAGCATATATAGCGCCTCTCGGTGCCGGCACCGCTGTTGGACGCACCTCCCCTATGTGTTAGGCGCATTAGGCGAAAGCTTTGCCAATTTCTAATGCGCCTTACATAAAGGGGCGTGCTGTGGGCGTTCTTGGGGCGGGACGCACCACATTCGGAAATACCGACGCATGTATGAATGCGGATCGGCAAAGTGAGGCGCATTAAAGCTCCGACAGGCAGACCAATTTCAATGTGGTCTGTCTGTCGGAGGCGTCGAAGTTTGCCCCGCATTTATGAGCGCACTTCGGCGCCGACATACATCAGGCACATTTTTCACGGAAAAAACGCGAAAACAGGCGCTTCGACGCGCCGATCTTCATACATGTTGGGAAATGGAAGTGTGAATGAGGTCTTACTTGTACTTTGGGTTTATTCTAACCTAACAGTAAAGGTGTGATTTTCCAAAATGTTCTGTTGTTTTGCAGTTTTAGTCAGCTAAATCACTGCTAGCAGTCGAACCTCACTGCTCCACGTTAAAACCGTGTACAGTTTTTGCTAGAGAAACTACACCTCAGATGCTATCCATGAATAGACTACAGCCAGATTTGGAATACAAAGCAGCACTAGCACTCAAAACCAATATGCCCCCCACAAAAAATATCACAAATGTCACGCAATACAGCAAATTTCGCTTTACTTGCCCTCTATCATTCTTCTGTAAACAAAAAATCATAAAATAGAGGCAGGGAAATATTAGTTGAGCCCTGAAATTGTCCCCCCCAAAATGAATTATATCACACACTGTACCACTAAAATGAATGATATCACATTCTGTACTCCTGAAATTATTTATATTATACACTATACAACAGAAATAAATTAATCACTTACTGTACCCCTACAATTATTCATATTACACACTGTACCCATGAAATAAATTACCGTATATACTCGAGTATAAGCCGACCCGAGTATAAGCCGAGGCACCTACTTTTGCCCCAAAAAGCGGGAAAAACTTATTGACTCGAGTATAAGCCTAGGGTGAAAATGCAAACGGCTACTGGTAATTATAAAATGGTACCAATAAAAATAACATAGGCAGTTTTAATGTCCCCATAGGCAATTATAGGCAGATATATGGCCCTATATGCAGGTTAGGCAGGTATATGTCCCAAAAGGCACTATATGGCCCCCTAGGCATGTAATAGCAGTTATATGTCCCCCATAAGCAGATTATAGGCAGGTATATGGCCCCATAGGCAGGTATAGGGCAGGCTGTAAGCAGGTATAGGGCAGGTATAGGGCAGGCTGTAGGCAGGGTATAGGCAGGTATAGGGCCAGCTGTAGGCAGGTATAGGGCCGGCTGTAGGCGTATAGGCCAGGCTGTAGGCAGGTATAAGGCAGGTATAGGCGGCTGTAGGCGGTATAGGGCAGGTATAGGCAGCTATAGGCAGGTATAGGGCCGGCTGTAGGCAGGTATAGGCGGCTGTAGGCAGGTATAGGGCCGGCTGTAGGCAGGTATAGGGCCGGCTGTAGGCAGGTATAGGCAGCTGTAGGCAGGTATAGGCAGCTGTAGGCAGGTATAGGGCCGGCTGTAGGCAGGTATAGGCAGCTGTAGGCAGGTATAGGGCCGGTATAGGCAGCTGTAGGCAGGTATAGGGCTGGCTGTAGGCAGGTATAGGGCAGGTATAGGCAGCTGTAGACAGGTATAGGGCCGGCTGTAGGCAGGTATAGGGCCGGCTGTAGGCAGGTATAGGCAGCTGTAGAGATGGATAGGGTGTGTAGGCAGTTAGGCGCTGTAGGCAGGTATAGGCAGCTGTAGGCAGGTATAGGGCCGGCTGTAGGCGTATAGGCAGTGTAGGAGGTATGTGCGTAGGGCAGGTATAGGCAGCTGTAGGGGTAGGCGCTGTAGCAGGTTATAGGCAGTTAGGCAGGTGTAGGCCGGTAAGGCAGCGAAGGCAGTATAGGACAAAAAAAAAAACCACTTACCTGGCTCCCCGCTGCTCCGTCTCCCTCGCTGCTCCGGCCTCCCGCTCGCTGTCCTGTCTTCCCGGCACAGGCGGTGACGTCATCAGGCCGCGCTGCCTGTGCCGGAAACTCCGGACGGCCGCGAGTCTGCTTGCGGCCGCCCGGAGGCCACTGCGGAGCACGGAGCGCTCGCTCTGTGCCCCGCAGTGGTATCCCTTCACCTATATGCGCTCCGGAGGTGAAGGGATCGCGGACAGTGCCCGGACCACCGCAGCGTCCGGACACTGTGCGCTCACTCGGCCTTCAGTTATATGCGCTCCCTGAGCCGCATATAACTGAAGCGTCCCTGTCGGCGCACGGGCCATCGCAGCGCTTGAGCACCGACAGTGACTCGAGTATAAGCCGAGGGGGGATTTTGAGCTGAAAAACTCGGCTTATACTCGAGTATATACGGCATATCACATTCCTTGCCCCCCAAATGGATCATATTACACACTGTGCCCCGGAAAAAATGTATTTATCACATACTGTACCCCTGAGATTAATTATATCATATACCGTACCTCTGAAATTGTATCATATACTGTACCAATGAAAATAAAGGAGTTGTCCACCTTTTTCTAATTTTTTTAATTAGCATAGTGGTGTTTTTTGTTCCACAACCGCACCCCCCTCACGTTCTTCTGTTTTCTTCATTCCTCGTCAGACGGGAACATCACCAGTGTAGCCGCTGACTGGCTGCAGCGGTCGTGTGACACTCAATTACATCATCATTTGGAAGTATACAGCTGACATCTTCTCTGACTTAAAGCATTAACCTTCTCATTTATTCTCTATTCGGTTAAGACCACCATAATGACTTGTTTTCCAGCCGCCTCCCCACCTATTTCCCACCTCAACAAAGTACATCCTACTGCTCATCTGAGTGCTGTCTATGTCACTGTCCCATAACTGTACCTGTGGTGTGTCAGATATAAATAATAGTGCTTCTTAGACAGTGACTTCAAAATAACAGTGCCCAAAAAACTAGAGCCAAACAGATAATGCCTCAAACTGTGTTCCATAGGATGAGAGTCTAAATAGTGCCCCATTTATATGTCACTTACAGACCGATTCTCATGCCCTCTCTTCTATCAAATACAGATTGCTACTCTGGTCCCTTCCTCACATACAGACTACAGCTCAGGCCCCTCCTCAAATATAGACCATTGTTCATTCACCCTTCTCTCTCACATATAGACTGCTACTCACTACCCCTCCTCTCTCACAAATAGGCCACTACTCTGGTCCTCTCCTCTCTCACATGTAGGCAGTTGCTCTGGCCTCTTCCTCACATATAGATCACTGCTCATGCCCCCTTTTCCCATATATACCATTGTCCATTCCCCCTCTTCACAAATAGAATGCTGCTCATGCCCTCTCTTCATATATAGACTGTTGCTCTGGCCCTTTTCTCACATATAAACTGCTGCTTAGGACCACTCCTCATATATAGATTTGGGCATCCCCTCCCAAATTTCGTTTTCCAAAATTTTAGACTTTTTGCTAAAGCCCCTTTCCCAACTTAAAAGACGCAAACTCATAACCCCCCCCTCATAAATACATACTATCATGCCCCCTCCCTTTCATTTTGGATAGCTAATTTTTGGCCCTCCCCTCACATAAAAAACTGCTACCCCACCCCCTCCTCTCTCAAAACATTAAGGGCTTGCTCATGCCCCCTCCTCTCTCAAAATAAGACTCTGACCCATTATCCCCCTGTCTAAACATGCGGGGTTTCAAGCCCCCCTCCTCAATATGACCATTGCTTCACATCCTTTCACAAAAATTGTTTTAACTGCTCACCCTTCCCCCTTTCAGGTATGGGAATGCTGCTCAAACCCCCCCTCACAAATAAAACCAAACCTGCTATCCCTTCTCTTCACATATAGTAAAAAAAATTTTGGCCCGCACTCAAAAAAAAATTGAAAAAAAATTTTTTTTTATTGTGATCCACAGGTTTCCAGAATTAGTACATGAAAAAGTGACTCAAAAATTTTATTTTTTCCCAGTCGTGTTAAAAACCTTTTTTAAAAAAAGCCCACTGGGGAAACCCAAACAAAAAAAACCCGTTTTCCCAAAAATTAAAACTGCTGCCCCTTTCAACCCCTCCCATGCCTTTTTAAAAAAAGGTTACAGAGGAACTATTTGATTTCAAGGGTGTGAAAAAATATATTTTAAATGAATACCAAATAAAAGTGAATCATTTCCCCAATTACAAAAAAGCAGACCCTCTGAAATATCATTTTCCCATGGTCCAAATTGCAACAAATTGATAAATAATTTAGAAATTGCAATTTAATATGCAGTTAGGCGCTAGAAAAATTATTTTTGAAGGATATATAGTAAGTTTCTGAATTCAGGTATAACCCTTTTGGGGCCACATGTATAAAAACCCCGCCGGGTCGGGGCCCCCGTTTTCCCCCCTTTTCCCCCGGGGGAATCTGCGCCTAAAAATTTAAATTCGCGGCCGGGCCGGGGTTTTCCAATTCAAAAAAAAAATTTCCGCCGCGCCTGCCACGAAAGAGGGGGAAGGGTTTCGGGGACTTTCCTGGCGGCCCCGGGCCCCCTTTTGTTTCCCCGTCCAAAGGAAGTGCACTCATCATGGGGGTAAAAGTCCCCCCGCGCCTCGCCAGTGTTTTGGGGTGAAGTGCGGGAAAAAATTTTAAAGGCGCCGGGGGGGAAAAATGCCCGGGGAAATCTGTTTAAGATGGGGAAGGGGTGCCGGCCCGAGCAATAAAATTCCAAAATGTGGGTTTCGGAGTATAAGAAAAAAATCGATTTTAAAAAAAAGGGTTTCTCCTTTTTTGGGGGGTTTAAAATTTTGCCCCCGCAAAAGGCCCGAAGTGAAGCAGGATGGGAAACAGGGGAGGAAGCAGATCAAAAGATCGCGACAAAAAGTCCCCGGCGCCCCCGGAAACCGGGCAGGACGGAGTGTAAATTCCCCCGAAAAAATCCGCTTTAAAAAGGGCCCCAAAAAAACTTAAAACACCGGAAAAGGAGGGGGGACAAGTTAAAAATTTTTAACTTCTTAAAAAAAAAAATCACTTTTCCCAAACTCGGGAAACGGCAAAATATCAAGAAAAATGAGTTTGGAAAATTTCCCGGGAAAAATACAGTAATTTCAAACCCCTGAAAACATTCTCATTGGTGGGCCAAAACCGGCCAATTAAAGAATGGAGCGAAAAAAAGCCCCAAATTCAAACCATGGAGAAGTTTAACCAATAGAATAGTTTCGAAAAAACCCCCATTCTGGGCCCTATGGAGGAGTTTAAAACCAATCAGAATCCCGGGGGGGCCCGTTAAAAATACAGTAAAAAGGCTGAAAAAGAGGTTTTGGGCTAAAAGATAAGGGGGGGTTTTGGCTACTAAACCCAACCCAAGCGCGGGGTAAAATCTCCCATTATACTTAGGGAGAGATACCACCAAATCTGGGCGCCAGCCCCCCCCCGGCATAAAAGAAATTAAAAAACCCAAATTAAATTTTTAACATTTTGGTAAAACATTCTCAAAAAAGCCCAGAACCCTTCTTTGAAAAATAAAGCGGGTTAAAAAAACCCAAACCCCAACGCGTTCGTCCCCGAGCCCCGGCCCTAAAATAGGGAATTGCCATAGGGGGGAAGGGCCGGGAAAAGGGACATTAATTCAAATTTTTTGTAAAGCTTTTCTTTTTTGGTCGGAATTTTAAAAAACCCAGCAAATCAAAAATAGGAGCAAAAATGTCCCTTTATATCCTTTAGGGAGAATTGACCAATCAAAAATAGGAGCGCAGGGCCCTTTATCCTATGGAGAAAAAGGGAAACCAAATTTCATATTCCCAAAGGGGGACTTTCAAAATCAGAAAAAAGGCGAAACGGGTTGGTTTTGAAGGGGGCGGGGGCTCTTTCCACTTACCCAATCAGAGTGCAGCTGTTTTTCTAAATAGAGTTCTAGGGGGACTCAAAAATTTAAAAAAGAGGCGCCCGAAATTTGGGGCCCAAGGGGAGAGCGAGCGCCCCGCTCCTAGGGGGTTTTCTAATGCAATCTGGTATAAAAATGTACATGGGTTTAAAACAAATTATAACACCTTTTCAGAATTGTGCCGATGTTATTTTAAAAATGAATAATAATATGGGGGTAAAGAAAAAAAAAAAATTAAATCAATTTAAAATTTAAAATTTTTTTTTCTTTTTTTCGTTGCACCCATACTATTTATCCTTTTGGGTTTAACCCAAAAGAAAAAATAAACGGGTTTTTTTGAATTTAATATTTTTTTTTTTTGCTACCCCCCAAAAAATTTCATTTTAAAAAACAATCGGGCAAAAAACCGTATCTTATCATTTGGGGTTTTTTGGCCATGTTTCGTTTAATTTCTGAATTTCATTAAAAAACCCCTAAAAGCCCTCGCTGCTCTCCCATTTTGGGCCCAAAAAACGGGCCTCTTTTTTAATTAGCCAAAACCCCAGAGCTTCTCGGAATTTTTTTTTTCCCCATAGAATCTATGAGAAAGTAGCTCGCGCTTGATTGGCTAAGCTGACACCCCCGCCCCACTCAACCAATCAAACTCGTTTTTTTCCCCTTTTTTTCTGTATTTTTAACTGTCCCGCCCTTTGGGGGAAAATGTTTGGGCAATTTTTCTCCATAAAATTATAAAAGGGGCCCCCGTCGCTCCTATTTGATTGGTCTATTCTCCCCCATAGGGTCCCCTGGGGCCACTGTCGCTCCTATTCCCGGTTGGGTGGTTTATCCCAACCCAAAACAGAAAAAGCTTAAAAAAAATTTGAATTACTGATTTTCCGGGGAAATTTTCTCTATTGCAATTTCCCATGTAAGCGCCGGGTTTGGCGGCCCAAAAGCGTTGGGCGGGGTTTTAATGATTTTTTTTTTTACAAGGGAAGGTTTTTTGCTCTTTATGTTAATTTTTTTACATTAATCAAAATGTTTGTTTTTTTTTTAAAACTTCCCGGGTGCGTGAGCGCCGAGTTACAGGGGCGCCGCTCCCCCCAAAAAACCCACAAGGGGAAAATACTCGCGCTCTGATTGGCTGGGGTAAACCAAAACCCCCTGTCAGCCAAACAGCTCTTTTTTGTATTTTTTTCTGTATTTTGAAATGTTTCCCCCCCGGGTTTTTATTTGGGGCCCAAAACTTCTCCCCTGGGGTTAAAAAAGGGTCCCCTTTTTCCCCCCCTTTCTGGGTTGGTCAAATAGTTCTCCATAGGGTTTAAAAGGGGAAAATGTCGCCCTATTCTGATTGGCTGGTTTATTTCCGACCAAAAAGGGGAAGGCTTAAACAATTTTAATTACTGTATTTTCCGGGAAATTCCCCTTTTGCAATTTCCCCTTTTTAGCGCCGGTCTCGGGACAAAAGCATTGTTAGGGAAAATTTTAAATGCTTTATTTTTAAAAAGGTTTCGCGCTGTATCTGATAAAGTTTTACACTTAAAAAAAAAAATTATTTTTTTATTCAACTTCAATGCCCCACCCGGGGTGGCCCCCAGATTGCATTGGCCCATCTCTCCAAAAGACTAAATGGGAGAAAATGCTCGCGCCCTTTATTTGGTGGGGGAGCCAAGCCCCCCCCGCATTAACCAATCAGCTCTTTTCTTTCCTTTTTCTTATTTTGAAAATGTCCCCCCTTGGGGTTTTTTAAATTTTTTCAAAATTCTCCTTTGGGTAAATGGGGTCTTTGTCGCCCCGTATTCTGATTGGGGGGGGGATAGCCAAGCCCCCGGTCGCTCCACTGCTGACTTTTTTTATACAAACAAACACTGCATACATTTAAATCTGCCCCTCGATCAAACCAAACAGGGGCTACTTCACCCCCTTATAAACCTCCCGTCTCACCCCCCCCCAAAACAACTGGGCAAAAACCCCAACCCTCTCCCCCCCGTCCCCCCGCACCCCCCCCCCCCATCTTCACCAGGGTGGGCTTTTGCCCCCCTTTCTAAAGTCAAAACTCATCAGACAAAGCTTCACCCCAAAAAGGGCCCTCTGTCTATCTCTTTTTCCTGCAGTGTCCGCACATCCCACCCCTACACCCCGTCATAACTATTCCCCCCCCAATCTTCTTCTCTTACGCACTTCCGGACAAGCTCTCCTCTCTACTGTCCAAATCCAACCTCACCACCTGTAGTTCTTGACCCACTGCCATCCCACCTCACCCCTGACCTTAGGTTGTTATCATTCCAGCCCTCGCCCATCTCTTCAATCTATCGCTAACCTCGGCATCGTTCCGTTCCCCTTTTAAAAACCCATGCGACCATCAAAACCCATCCTCCAAGAAAACCATCTCTTGACCCCTCTTGTCTGTCCAACTATCGCCCCAAATCTCACTGCTTCCATTCGCCTCTAAACTCCTAGAGCAACACGTCTATCTTCAATTTTTCCTCCATCTCTCCACCAACTCTCTCCTTGGACCCGCTCCAATCAGGTTCCCGACCCACCCACTCTACAGAAACCGCCCTAACCCAAAGTCACAAACGCCCTAGCATGCCAAAGCCTCACGCCACTACTCTGTGCTTCTCCTCTTAGACCTGTCCTCGCCTTTGACCTGTCGACCACTCACTCCTCATACATATCCTCTCCTCCCTCGGCAATCACGGACTTGGCCCTTTTCCCTGGATCTCCTCCTACTTCAATGATCGGACTTCAGCGTCTCTCACTCCAGCACCACTTCCTCCTTTTGCCCGCTCTCTTGTTGGTGTCCCCAGGGGTCAGTCCTGGGCCCACTACTCTTTTCTATCTACACTATTGGTCTGAGTCAACTAATAGCTCGCATGGCTTTCATTAACCCTGTATGCTGACACCCAACTTACATCCCCGGCCCAGATATCGCTTCTCTTCTCTCCGGATCCCTGACTGTCTGTGCGCCCATATCCTCCTTCTTTCTCCTCCCTTTCTCCTAAAAACTAAACGTGGAGAAAACTGAATTCATCATGTTCCCACCGTACCACTCCATCCCTCCACCTTATCTCTCTATCACAGTCAATGGCTTCACTCTCTCACCAGCCCCAACAAGTCCGCTGCCTTGGGATACCTTGACTCCAATCTGTCCTTCAAGCCGCACATTCCAAGCCCTCACCTCGCCTGCCGCCTCCGCCTGAAAAACATCTCTCGCATCGTTCATTCCTTACTTCGAAAGCACAAAAATGGGGTCCATGCCCTCGTCATCTCACCCCTTTAGCTACTGCAAATCCTTCTCTGCGGCCTCCCAGTAGCACCCTCGCTGCCCTCCAATCCATCCTTAACTCTGCTGCCCGTTTTATCACCTCTCTCCCTCGCTACTCCCCTGCCTCTCCCCTCTGTCAAACCTTCACTGGCTTCCCATTGCCCAGCGAAATCCAGTTCAAGTTAATAACCTGACCTACAAGGCTCTCCATAACCTCTCCCCTCCATACATATCTGCCTTAGTCCCCCAGATATCTCCCTCACGCAATCTCCGCTCCTCACAGGACCTTCTTCTCCGCTCTCCCTCGTGTCAACCCCTCACATAACCGTCTCCAGACTTTCTTCCGTGCTTCCCCATACTCTGGAACTCACTCCCCCAACACCTCAGACTCTCCCCCACTCTCACCAGCCTCAAAGCAGCCTGAAAACCCATCTCTTCAGGTTTTGCCTAAAACCAACAATAACCCTACTGTCACTCCCACTATCCGAAATCATGTTGCCCCTCACCTTCTGTCTCTTACCACCTTTCCCTTGTAGACTGTAGCCCTCACGGGCAGGGACCTCTCCCCTTTCTGTACCAATTGTTAGTTATTTATTTGTCACCTTTGTTCTTGTTTGACCTATATTATGTATGAAACCTGAATGTACAGCACTCTGGAACTAAGGGCGCTCAAAAATAAATAATAATAATAATAATAATAATAATAATAATAGCCAAGCCCCCGCTAGCTCAACCAATCAGCTCTTTTCTGCATTTTTACTGTATTTTGAACTGTCCCGCCGTTGATTCTGATTGGTCAATCGTTCTCCATAGGTTTTAATGGTTCACTGTCGCTCCTATTCTGATTGGCCGGTTTATGCCGACCAATGACTATAACTTTCAGAATTTGAACTTCTGTATTTCCCGGCAATTTCCAATATCCGATTTCTTGATATTGCGCTGTTCAGATTTTTTTGGAAAGTGATTATTTTTTTTTATTATGTTTATTTTTGAGGTTCAGCTCTTTTCTGACACTGTTTTCCGCCTCTATAAAGGCGATTTTTTTTGGAATCATACTCCATGCTGCACGGAGCGGAGCGCCGAGATTTCTGTCGCGAACTTCAATTTGCTTCCTGCTGTTCCGGTTCTTGCTTACATTCGCCGCCGCCGGAGCATTTAGGGCCAAAATAAACCAGGTCTGCCTGTCGGGGGGCTGCCGGAGCGCTGCTGCAGCGCCTCGCTTTGCCCGACTCGCGGGATCGTACATGCCTCGGAGTTTTTGAGCGCGCCGCGTCCCGCCCCAGAACGCCTACACCGCGCCCACACCGCGCCCATTGCCCGTCCTTTCATGCGGGGCGTAGCTGAAAGTGGCGACCGCTGCGCCTAACACCGCATCCCTGCGTCCGACAGGGGGGTTCGGGCCGGGAGGCGCAGTATATGCCAAAAAACAGGCATCAAGCCCGTTCATACATGTTGCCCTTAATGAGTAAAGTGGGAGAGGGGAATTTGGGTAAAAAATAAGGACAGTTGATATAAACTTAAACTCAACACCTCTCCTTAACTATAGTCCATTGCTTATGCCCCCTCTTCACATACAGACTGATGTTTAAGGCCCTTCCTCTGTCACATAAAGTATGTTGCTGTAGCCCTCTCACTATTCCCCATTCTTCTACCTCTTCCCACAGTCTAGGCTCATCCTTCTCTGTGATGTTATTAGACCTAAAAGACCTATTTAAACTCACTGCAATGGCCTTTTCTTGGGGTGGATGGGACTGGTGACCACGGTGGCACCTATTACACTTTCATTTCACCTGGTGCCCCATTTGGTCACCTGCCTTGCCCTCCCTACCCACCTCCCAAAAAACAGCCCAGTGGAGCTGCACCTACCTCTAAATGATCAGACAAGGATATAGCAATGAGCTGCCTGATTCTTACAAGAGCAGTTGATCGGTGGCAGAAGGGCAATTGATTGCTTGGTGCACCGAGAATCTGCCCAGTCAGGCAGATTATCAATCTGGGCCTTGAACCTTTACACTGGGTTTACACTGGTTTTTTTTTTATGAATATTTTGCATCTTATTTTGTAAGCAAAATCCAGAAATGAAACCTGCAGAAAGAAAAAGTGTAACAGAAAGGTTTATACCCCTTTTATTTTTTGGTGTTTTGGACCCATTCCTGGTTTCGGCTTCCAAATACCAAAATAAACGTTAAAAAAAACCCAGCCTTACGGTGGTTTTACATGGTGCTTTTTTTTTTGAAAAATTCTAGTTTTTATGCTTATTTTCCCAACCAAACCAAAAAGTGGAGTATAAAGGCATAAAAAATACAAACAAATTACTTTCTGCTGGAGCTATTTCTGGTTTTGCCATATAAAACTGCTTAAAAAATTGCAGACTAAAAAAAAAAAAAAAAACAACTCTGCATGTAAAACGATTCTTGGTCACACATTTAGGGGCACAGTAATTTTCATATTTCATCTTGCCTTAAAATAGAGAAAGACACTCTCTATGACATGTATAGATACTGCAGCGTAGTCATTTTCATGTAGTCGCAAACAACTCACATCAGCTGCAAAATCTATATTAATTTGTTCTCTGTCAAGCTCATTTTGGTGGTTCCACTAACATAACAACACTCAATCTGAACATTAGGGAGTCAAGGAGGAGTTAGAGGTTGAGAAAAAAAAAAGTGGGAGAAACTATTTACTTTATTAAATAGAAATACAATCAAGTTCTGACTGTATAATTAAAGGGAATGCAGAGAGACACTGGTACATGAGATGAAAGGAATCCTTTTCTGTACCTGGGGCTTATGAAAAATAGAAGACGTAACATTTGTACAGTCATGCTTAACAATTTAAACCTATGTGTTCACAGATAATCCAAGCATCAAAGAAAAGCTCATACTTCAAAAAAGACAAAAAAAAGACAAAACGCAGGAAACAAATAAGCGGCTTTAATCTGTCGCTCTCAGCAAATGGTAAACAATGACAATGCTAAAGGCTCCAAAAATTCTTGTTACCTGTCGGAGGCAATGTAAAATGTTATAGGTGCTTAAAGATAATAGAAACAAAAAAAAAATTTGGAAAAAAAACCTATTAAAAGTAATTTGCAAACAATGTCTAGTATTTTTTTTTTCAAAATGATTGCATGTAGGCTGGCAAAATGAGAGTGCAGTACAATCAGTTCAAGCCTGTACCTTCAGCAAAGTGAAAACTTCATTTTCCTATCCATTTCTGTGGGAGCAGCTGATATCATGCTTTGCTGAATATTTCGAAAGGGAACTTCATTTCCACATTTATTTATTAATTTCCCTATTTATTGTGGCATAACCCATGAACCTACACTGTGGAGTCACCACTAAATCAAATTTAATTTAAAGGGAACCAGTCAAGAGATTTATGCTGCCCAAACATGAGGTAACATGAAATCCTGACAAGATCTCTAGTAAAACATCAACAACTTTCCCTGCCCTACTTGTCATGATTGATAGATCTCTCTATGTATACAAATAGAGAGAGAACAGTCAATTTGGCCAAGCCAGACATAGAGAAAAGGCTGGGGAGCTACCCGACCCCTTTCACACTAAAACATAGTTGTTTGCAATTAGCAAAGCTCGTCTGTTGGAATTTTATGCCACTTTTGATTCAGGCAGCTTAAAGGGGTTTTGCCAGGACGTGCCTTATCTGCTAAGAAGCAAATGTAAACAAGCCATGGAGCTGAGAGAGAGAGACTGCCAGCCAGAGAACAGAGCTGCATAAGGGATCGTGTGAAATGTTCACTGAAATAATCAAACTACAACTTGTGGATTCTGTATACAAAAGACAACAGCTTTCTCCACAGCAGCTTCTTCATGTTCTCTGTCATCAGATAAAGCAGGGATCTACTCAGATAATCACACTACAACTAGTTTATTCTGTATACAAAAGAAAACATATTTCTACCCGGTGCCTTGAAAACTTCTGCAGCTCAGTCTCATCAGATAAGAAGCTTTCTCTGCCCAAGCCTGGCCAGCAGCTCTTGTCAGGTCGTATCTAGTAGAAGCTTTGAAGTAACTAAGGAAAGGTAAGGCAGCCTGTAGCTCTCTCAGACTGCACTTTTTGTAATCACATATATTTAGAAAAGTGATTAAATACCCATTTTGGAGGATCCCACGTCAACATTACATTGTGGCAAAACCCTTTTAAATCTCCTGATAGCTTTCCTCTAAATGTTATAGGCAGCATTATGGAGACATTTTTGTACTAACATGCATGAGTTGTGTGCTAAAAATTATTTTGTACTTGGATTTTGTTACAAAAATGTTACTGTTTGACTTTTTCAGCTTGTGTGTAATACAATACATAGTAAGCTAAGTAAAAATAGCTCATAGGGACTACATTGGCTAGGTGTTATTGTGAGGGTACACAACACCTCCAAAAATCAGAAATCAAAATATATGGTTACCACTCAAAAATATACAATACAAGAAACACAAAAGAGATGGCTACATACCATATTAATAGTAAAATTTTATTAAGGATAAAAATATTAAATAATCAAAAAATAACATAAGAAAAATTAAAAGATGATTTTAACAAAACAATTGGTGCAACAACATGTGGATAAGGTATACAAAAAGCTGGGCTCCCTCCATTATATTGTATCAAAAGTTTCTTTAGAATACAAAAGCCATCAGTAAAAATGGAAGGGATACATTATATAGTCAAGAAACCCCATATAGATCTATTCTTAGCTATAGTAAAGCATGCTCCACAGGAGTGACACCAGACGCCCCAATGCACGTTTCACAAATGCTTCATCGGGGGTGTGATGAAGCATTTGTGAATCGTGCTTCTTACACCACAAAATATTTGAAATTATGGGTACTAGATTTCTGAAAAATAGGAGGTTGATACAGGGATTTATATTGATTGCCATTTTTGGAGTTGGAAGATTTGTTTCCAGTTATTGCTACTTGACGCAAACTGAGAGAGCCAGAATCTTTGAACTAAGAGACTTTGGTTTATCACTCCAGTTACATGTCTATGCTGAGATTTCAGTACTGTGTATGTTTCAGTGGTGTATGTTTCCGTGGTTGGGAAACCAATAACAAGTTTTGTAATCTACCTAAAACACCTTCTATTCTCCTATGGACTGACTATGAAAACCCCCCACTCGGTGAAGGGAGACTAGTGGAAATCTCCACTTACCTAGGATTTTGTGTCCCTTCACCAAGATGAAGAAATCCCAATCACCTTCAGTCCAACAGAGATAGATTGATCCTTAGGTCTTCAATTGGCTTGGCTCCAGTCCCCGTACGGGCCACCAATGATTGTTAGAGTAAGCCAAGGGTTAGGTAGATTACAAGGTATACCATACAGTGGTCTGCTTCAAGTGTCAGTCCACCGAGAGCTCTGGCCCCCAGTCTTCCAACAGTTTATTTTATACCCCGCTCAGAACATCCTTTAACATAGTTTAATACGCAGGTAAATGATGCAATATTGGCACAAGAATTAGACATAATTAAGATATAATTAAGTGGTCACGATGACCACGTCTTCATGTCAACTTTTCTGATAAATGGTGTTATTCTGCGAAATGTTATGTTCCTACTTATTCTGGGAACCATAAAAGGGAGTAATGGCCTTGGCTTAGCTAACTGTGTATCCGCCAAACATATTGTCTCAAAAATGATAACATATTACAAGAATCTAGGCAAAAGGTTTTTGGGCAGATGTGAGCTTCTACAAAAACTAAGTAGGACAAAGATTACTTAGCTTTGTTTCCATATATGAAGATGTGAACTTAGCTAGATATGAACTTAACTAGTATCCATACATATAATATAATGACTGACTATATTGATTAAAAGATAAAAACTCTAACAACAGCAAGGAATATGAAGAGGCAAACCTCTGCAAGGATCGATTGCCTGATTGGAAGAATTGTGCATAGTATTCCATTTTGCACCGCAATTGAAATTGGACATTACACCCCAAGCTTAAAGTATCAAACAGTGTTGAGACAAACCATCAGAAGACATTTGTAGGCTACAAGTAAGATGTCCAGTTGGAGGGCTCCATGGACCTTACACCACTGCTCTCTAAGGCTATCATGGTGCAAAGCAAGATGACAATGGAGGCGGGAATAGAATTCAGTGATGAGCCCCACTTTTACTTTGGACACAATATACCTGGATGTTCTGTCTGGAGACAAGTAGACAACACTATAAAAAGGCCCTCACAACAGAACGTCACACCGGTCCTACTCTTAGGATTGTGGTATGGGATGGACAGTAGCTGGACCCCTCTAATTTTAATTTCAGGTACACTAAAAGCTCGGCATTAGATTGATTTGGTCATGAAACCAGTGTTATAGACATTTTGTAGTACAAATGTATATTGCTGTTTGTGTGGATAGCAGTCAGTGTGTTGCTATTGGATAGTACTGTATAGAGTTGCTGAGTCACTGATAGAAGGAGTTAACAGCTTAGCAGTCATAGGGAGTTAAGGTTGTTAGGGAGACAGTTCAGCATGGCTAGGCAGTCAGAGAGCTGAAGGGGAGGGACCAAGTCACATTGTGAAGAGAGTAAGCCTGTCAGCTCAGCCAGTAATGTAAGAGAGAATAGTTCGGTGGAGCTCTGGTCCATGGCCAGTGTGTAGCTGGGTAAGTAAATAGTTGTGCAAAGAAAAGAGAAGAGGAAGCCAGGGTGGAGACCCCACTCACAGAGAATGAGCAGTGGCCAGGAGAGGACACCGGATCAGGAAGCAGAGAGAGAAAAGCGGGCAAGTGAGGACCCCCGAAGGTACAGAGAGGACCTTGGAAAAAGATTAGGTTTGAACAGTTGTTCCTGGGCAGTGTTACAAGAGGTCTGTAGAGTGGTCCCTTGGGCTTAGCTGCACTCCCAGAGGGGAACATTATACTTCATAGTGTCCGAGGAGCACTCATACTCAATACTGAGTAAGTCGAGATGTTTTGCTTATTAAGTTTCCACTTCATTAGCATGTCTATCCATCCCTAGTGTTAATAGTATGCTTCATACACCCCTCACATTACGGGTATGTTCAATCGCATAAAGAAAGTAAGGGTGACATGTATGAACAGGGTTGTGGCAGTTTTCTGGTGGGCTATGATCCAAAAAACCTGTCATAACCTTGTCTGACAGATGTAAGAACTGTCCTAAGCCAAAATCTGGCACATGCTTCAACAGACCCAACACTTTTGTATGTGCTAATTCTACGGGGGCGTGTCACACCAGATATGTACGACACACCACATTTATGAATGTTTCACAACAAAATGTGGTGCACAACTGTCGTACCAATCCATACCAATTGCATAGTGGTGACGATGAGACAAACATTGGCACATACACTCTACGCACCAATTTTTTGCGCATAAATGCGTCTGGCAACGGCACACATTTATAAAGTGTTGAGAGACACTTTCATATATACTGACAAATGCTACACGAACTTACTGAGAAGTACGACTGTCATAGTGTGCCAATTTTAATACGTGTCCCCCTACGTTTCCATTTGTTTATGATTTGGCTATCATTAGCATGTCTATCCCTCCTTTGATTTCCATAATTTCTAGACTTTTCCTTCTTGCTGTTGCAATTTCAGTGTTGAATGTATGTAATCTTGTCATTCAGAAAAAGTAGTTCAGGAAGATATAAAATTTACATTAGGTGGTATATTTCTTAGCTGTTCATATAAAAATGTAGACTTGGCAAGGTACACCTAGGATGCTGCTTGGAATCTAGGACTGTCCTGCTAGATGCAGGACATTTGGGAGCAATGAATAATACAGCACAATATACTGTAGCATAACCATATGGAATGTCCTAGAGGTATAGAAAATCTTGGTGTCCTAAATTAAGGTTGCACACTAAACTAGGTTGCACACTAGACCTCAAGGCTAGTTGATAGAGTTCATCTGCCTGAAAACCATTTTTACCAGTTGCAAACATTCCTACAAGGCAGGCTTGGAGTCTGGACAACTGCCAGATAAAAAGGCATAGAAAAAACTGTAAGATCATTGCTCGTGCTTCAGCTCTTACATGTCACTTATGGGAAGCATTGCTTCTGCCATGTCTTTGTGACCACATGCGGTCTCTGTTTTATCAAACACTGGTTCTCTGTCAATTAATGACAAGAACAAGATATGAACTACATCCTGCATATCTGCATATTATCAGCAATCCATGTATAATATATTATGCACATTCTAAATCAGTAGAATAGGCAGCACATCCAGTGTTGCAGCGAAAGCTGTTTTGTTGTCCATAATCCTCCGGCTGTGAGGGAATTAGTGGGAGAAAAGTCTGTGGGCCTCACACACATTGTGTTCCCTGGCATACATCCTATGAGTGGCACTGAACGACAAGACAGTCTCCAAACCTTACTTGTTATGAGTGCAAAAAACATGGGCAGATTTCCTGGCGTGTAAATTAATTATCTTCTCTGAATGATGGGCTGCCTGATCAGTGGATGAAGCCCCTCAAACTGATAAAGCAAACACAAGGGAGAAAAAAAATTCCTGGAAATGTCCCATATTTTGTTTTTCTCTGTATCTTGGATGGAAATGATAAAACACAGCTTCAATCACATAGGAAACAGCAGCGGCCATCTGTTGATATGTAAAAGTAATAGCATCGACCTATTGAGTTTCTCTACAATTATGCTTGTCTTAAATACGTGCACTAATTAAAAAGTCTATAAAATATAAATTCAAGTTATTAATGCAGTTTCACCACCTAAATATGGAAAATAAAAACAAATATTGACTTCCTTACAAGGAAAAATATTTAGATATTTAGATTACAATTCATTGAGTTATGCACATGTGCCAAATTCAAGGCCACCATTTTTTGTGACCCAGAAGAGCTTGGACACAATGAGCAGGGATAGACAAAGTCTGGACATAGAAGAACCAGCTCTCCTTTTTCCCCAAAGGATGCAGACTACACTTGGCAGAGGCAGCATCACCAGCATATTGAGCAGGTACCATGTTGGATTTGGCGCTCTAGTGCACACCTCCACAGCGCACTGTTCAGCAACTTATAGGTGGTGGCACAACATTGACAGCTTTACCCAAGCACCCTAACCTACTCTAAGGTAGGAAGCTTGTTCCTGAAGAGGTTGGCTATTATACAAGCTTAAAAGACATTTTATTGACCACACAGAGCACCACGGCTGTTTTACGGCAACAGTAATGCTGATGTGGTGTCAGTGAAAATATGTTTGACACTCCTGTAGTAAAAGGTTGTATGCTTTCTTCTAGCCAAAATTGCCACAGGCCACAATAAAAGTCACAGTCCATAGACAAGAGTGGTATAGTTCCTGAAAAAAGGAGATATATTTTTTATACTTATATAATTTCTTTAATGCAGGCATAAAGTTAACGATTTTTATATCACTTTGTGGATGGCTGACTGTGGGCGTTGGTTTGTATTCCTCTTGATTGACACAATAGGTTAAATGTTATACAGAATGTGATGTAAAAACCTAGATCCACATTGTTTTTGGCATTATCTGGTCCAAAAAAAGTCCTAAGTGGTGACTTACAACAATTTTGTACAAAAATGTGCACAGCTTGCGTCTTTAAAGTGGAAACAAAGGTGAGTGTGGCCTCTAAAGGGACATAGTTTTAGTTAAATTTATCAAAGGAGTGTTCCAATGGAACAAAATCCTCATCAGTCCAGTGGGGCATGATGGAAAATAGAAGAAAAGAATAATACTCACCTCCTTGATGCTCTCGCTCCCTTGCAGCAACTGTCCTGGTGATATCGGCAGTATTTATCCTACACGTGACAGGTGCAGCCATTTACAGACTGCAGTGGTCTTATGTGCACATGGTCATGTAGGGCAAAAGCTGATGTCCAAAGGAAGTACTAAGAAAGCAGATGAAAGGCGTAGTCATGCAGGCAGCAGCTTGAGGGAGGTGGTATTTAAGTATGGTGTCCAAGGTCATGGCAGTGGACAAATTGCAAGGTCAAAAGATAATAAGAAGTTGTTACCAGAGAACATTATGCAGACTTTGCTAGAGAACAACAAAAAGCTCAAAGATCAGTCAGGGTCATGAACGACGTGTCCCTTTAAATAACCACTGGAGAGAGGGGGAGCAGATTTGCAATAAGCACTAAGCTATCAAATCAAGAGAACCAACAGGCATTAGATAGCAGCAGCAGATGCCAAGGACTGGGCCGGCTGATGGAGATAGATTAAAACAAGAGAAAGGAATATGGTTGCTGTCTGTATACATGTGATTTAAGGAGTTGCTGTACATGTGTTTTTTATGTCTGTGGTTGCTTTTGTTAGTGACAGTTTTTGTTTGTATATTTAGGGGTGTGTATGTCATTTTGTTGCTAGTCCGTATAACACGTTTTTTTGGTGGGGTGTTCCTGAGCGGGGTCGCCCCTTTAGGGGCGGGTGCTCCGTTTTTCGGTATTCTAGTATTTTTGAATTATTTTTAATATCATTATTAAAGGTTATATTTTAGATGTGTATCTGCACCCATAGGCATTTATTCTTTCAGTAGTTTTTTGAGTTTTTGTGTTTTTTTGCCGGGTATCTTTATCTTTAGGTTCCTCCTGCTTATTTATTTTTAGGAGTTGTGGTATTTTTTCAGACTTTGCTAGAGAACAACAAAAAACTCAAAGATCAGTCAGGGTCATGAACGAGGTGTCCCTTTAAATAACCACTGGAGAAAGGGGGAGCATATTTGCAATAAGCACTAAGCTATCAAATCAAGAGAACCAGCATACATTAGACATTAGCAGCAGATGCCAAGGACTGGGCCGGCTGATGGAGATAGATTAAAGCAAGAGAAAGCCGTATGGACTGCGCCGCAGCGCGTGATATACAGCTTAACCACAGTGTTTACATGGATTGTAAGGTAGTCTTAAATAAACCTTGTGCCCACTGTGCCTCTAACTCTTTAAATTAGCTTCTGTGGATAAACACAAACACATTACAGAAGAAATTTGCATGGCAGAACTTTGAGTTGAGACAGTCCGATTTGGAAACTACTAGCCATCTCTTTCTACTTTAGGCTTGTCAGTGCAGTTGAAGGTTTCATGTCATACATAGTGGGTCAAACACTTTTAATGAAATCATACAAGGACTGGGAGAATGTCAAGCTGTTCCATTCAAGAGCACATTTGTAACAAGCACATTTATTTTCTCTCCGTAGAACATTATTTCTGCTATAAGATTGGATCCAGCTGGCAAGGCTGCAAAAACACTACAAGCTAATTAGCGATAATATAAAACCAACTGTTTTAGATTTTTAAAAAATGTCTGTCTTCCTTAGAAATCCTTAAGCATAAAGTAGGTGTAGCTTTATTGAAAATGTAGCTGCCAAAACCAGAAAGAGGTCAGACGAAGGAATCCTTATAGAAATATGCACGTAATACATTTCTACTTAAATAATCATAAGCAACATGGAAGTATTAAGAATGTATTGATCAATTAAGAATTAATGAACAGTATGAGGAAAGGAAGAGTCTCTGAATATGATTTCATCAATTCTTAATAACCTGTTTGTCCAGAAAGTGGTTTGTGCCACTGGGGGAAGTGTGACATAATCCGAAAAGAAGAGTCTGCTCAGCTAACTATAACCATGCAAACCAATATGCTATGAACATTTAATGGTTAAACATATAGATATAGCTACTTGGTTAGATGATAAGATTGATGCATCTGTAGGACTCGGGGAACCAACATAGTAGTGCTGGAGTGCAGAAAGCCACCAACTACTTGTTCCCTACAAAAAGGAACAATTTTCTTGTACCTGAGTGGTGCCCCCTCAACCCTTGCCAGAGTTATGCTCATACTTATACTAGCCCTCATCAACACCTGCCTAGACTACTGCAACATTCTTCTCTGCTATTTTTGCACCCATCCAATCCATCCTCAACTCCACTTCCTGGTGAATACATCTCTCCGCTTGATTCACTACCACCTATCCTCTATGCCAGTTCACCCATTGCGCAACAAAATCATATGACGATGACATAGAATGAGGTCTACAACCTGTTCCTTCCATATTTCTCTAATAATATGGAATCTACCTACTCTAATCTACCTACTATTCATCACACATAATTCCCTACTATCCTCTTATCTACCATCTTCGTGTCCCATACATGCCCCAAGGGTCGTGTGGGCACCTACTGCTGCCGTAGACACTGAGCCTGAGCATGCCCCTTTTAAGTCATCCATAAATCCAATTTCGAAAATGTTGTGTTGTACTTGTACATTGGTATGAAAGTCTCTAGCCTTCCTGTTTTATTGTTTTAATATCATTACCTGAATTTTTTTTATCTTATAAAAAATGGAGGTGAACCATGACAGGTGAAACTCAGTGTTGTTCAGTAGTTGTAACTGATGCTTGAGAGTATAAATCATTACAAAATCATACAAAAACACACTGCTACATGCAGCAGAGTTGTTAGGCTATGAAATTTGTGGCAAATACATAGAGTATCCACTGCATAATTCATGCTACAAATGTTTCCTTTAGCCAGTGATTTTTGCAGATTGCTTTTACAGGAAATCAGGTGTGTGGGTAGCTGTATAGACAACTTTTTCCTGGATGGCCTGAATATGTCCCAAATCTAGTGACATTGTACTTTTACAATATTGCCATCTCGAGGGCAATCAAGTAGATTCTTAGAGGCATAAAGCCTTAGTACTCACGGTACTCCACAACAGACATGTGCCTTCTTGGGGAATACAAAGCATTGTACCATGCTTGCTCAGACTTTCATAATCAGAGCTCAGCTGGCATACACCTCTTCATACATGTTCCGCATGTTACAACACAACATAATAATGTGTAGTACAAATTGTAGTACCATGTAGTTCCTCCATTATATTACTTTACATAATAATTTGTTTTAATGCCCTAGTAACACTGGCTTAAGGCTTATGTCACATGTATATCGAAGGTTCCATTTGTGCCAGATCCAATACAAAACTGACATTAAAGGGGCTGTCTCACTACATTGATTCATCTTACTTCAGTCCTGTTTTTTTGGTTTCACTTTGAATTCAGGGGTGTGTTTACTGGCTTCCACTAGGCTGCAGTAGAAGCCAGGTCTGTAGCTATAGTAACCAGTGCTGGCAGCCTATCAGCATAGATCAAACAGGTCTGTAGCTATAGCGACCTAAGGAGCTGATGCAGCTCATACAAGAGTGGATATCTTGGAATAGGTAGGACACTGTTAATGGACATATATTGCAAAGTGACTTGTTTTTGCAAGATCTTTAATAGAAAAAACAATCTTTGTAGTGAGACAACCCCTTTAAGGTTATGTTCACACGGCTTAAAATGGGACATATTTCAGTCCGTAATTCAGTCTGTAATGTGCGAATTACAGCTGGAATACGTCCCAGTTATTACGGTAATCCACAGTTCTCATAGAGAACTATGGATTACGTCTCCTCTCCCCGCTCGGCGAATCTGCCGCGGGGGGAGATAAGTGACATGTCATTTACTAGCGGCGTATACGCTAGTAATGATAGTCTATGGGCCGGCGAGGTGTCGGCCCCCCGCTCCCGCCCCTGCTCCCTTCCCCCGTCCACACGCTGTAATTACGGGGCATAATTACGCCCTGCAAATAAGCCGTGTGAACATAGCCTAAGAGTACCTGACAGACCTCATTGACTACAAGATGTCCATCATTTGAACAACAAAAACAGCACTGTATGCTGCACAATTTTTTTCTGTTATTTTTGAAGAAACCTCCGACAGAGGTTCCAAACAGAATTTAGACACAGATGAGAAATGGGCTTTATACTCTACAAAATCGTTGCATATACTGCTGAAATATTACCACTGTAAAGTGTTAATACCCTAACAATGTCATAAAGCATCTGCATGACACCACAGAACAGCATGCACATAGAGTGTCAAATACCATTACATTCAAACTAGGTAGGAAAATATGGAACCATTGTTATTATTTAAATATTGCTAGAGGTGGCTGATTGAATTTTTTTTACATTTGTTCATTTAGTCTTGTGCACTGTTCTGCAATAGTAATATTGTAAAACAGCATATGATAAAGGCTCTTATATTACACCTTACCTTCATTAGGCTCCTGGCTGCCATAACAACTGGATGGCACTTTGTGATCTCATGGAATCAAAATAGAGCTGCTCCCTATCTGTGGAGATTTATTGAAAACTACTGGGCTTACTCTTAACAAACACCTGTTGTAGAACTTCAAGAAGCCTACAGAAAATGTAATCAAAACTAAATTACAAAAATACTTAATTTTGGGAGACAATTTACAAAGTATTTTATTTTCCACTGAAAAACTCCTTTAAGCAGCTTTAACCCTCCTTTTCTCTCACTTTTCCATTTACTTTGTAAACAGTAAATCATTGTTGACAGGTCCCTCCCTTTCTTCTACATCAAACTCAAACAGTCAGTGGGCCAAAAATAAAAATTTGGACAAAGTCGCTGACCAACCTGAATATTTACTAAAAAAAAGTTACAATTGAGGAAGTATTTGCTTCTCTACAGATATAAAGATGAACCTTTTCGTATGGAAACAAACTTAGAGGGTTAACCAGAGAAAAATAAACTGATCCTGGACAGGCCATCAATTTGGTAGATGCTAGTTGTATGTAGGCACTCTGCAGACATATAAGTGATTACAGAACAGTTACATTTAGTGACTCACAGGAGACGTTTCCTTTTTTTCCTCAATCCAACCCAGACCAATATGATGACTTCTCCCGGCCACGACTCACCTTTTTATCACACAAACATTTTAGAATCCTCACTTTTCCAGCACCTATATACCTACCTATTGGAGGGGGGAGGGGTTACATACCTCCCTTTCTAATGGGGGTTTATACAGGAAACAATGGCGACGCCCCATCCCCACAGCAAACTGCTTTCATATGATAGCAAAGCCAGGTGCTTGCTGTGGGGGATGGGGAGTCACCCATTGTTCCTTTATAGGCCCCCAGTAAGTAGGTGTATAGGTCTCTTCAGTAGGTAGGTATATAAGTCCCATTAGTAGGGAGGTACATAGGTACCTTTGGTAGATATATATACAGTAGGCGCCTCAGTATGTAGACAGGTATATATGCCCACTGTAGGTGGTTTATAAAGTCCCCTACAGTAGAATTGGAGGCATATAGGCCCCTTAAGTAGGGGCCTATATGTAGGGGGGACCTCCCTCCAAAAAAATAAAAATAGATAGGTAGGTATATAGGATGGCAAGTGTAGGTTTGACGGGCCCCCACAGCAGCGTGTATGTGTGTCCACAGGACACACATACACTTGCAGAGATCGTCGCCGCTCCAGACCCACAGAAGCGGCCTGGAACCCGGCGAACTCGGGCACGGGCCAGGTGTAATACACAGTTGAAATTGGCTGGTGGGCCAAATCTTACTGCATGGCGGGCCAGAATTTGACACCTCTGTTCTACACCATTCTGCCACTCTGTACGTTTATGCACATCATACCCGTTGACGTTCCTAATTTGCACTAGCACTCCTGAACATTTCACAGGGTACATCTCACTGCCACTCCTTCCACTTGCATGACTGGCTCCACCAGCACCGCCAGTCCTAGTAAGGGAAGTAGTTTTTCATGTCATGCAGAACTGAACAGGACAGAGGTACATGCACACTCCCGAGGGGCCCAACCACCAGTTGAACTTCTGCTTGTACCTGGCAGCATTTTAGAGCTTGTTGTATAGTCAAATGACCTGGAAGGTCTTCTGGAATTTGTTTCTAATACCATGGCACTAACTCTCCAGCCATCATTCTATCTAACTGTTACAGTTCATTCATGCCCTTTAGGGGTACACCAAACTCTTGAAGTACTCCTGATAAGTATCTCATCCCAGCAAAGTCACCTGTGACCTCTTTAATCATATACCATTTATCTTCACATTAACAATGGGGATTTCCCCTACAATTCTCAAATCATGAACTATGGGATGAAAATCAGTACCATTCCCCACAGTGTGTTCCTCCACCGCAGGCTATTCTAGTTTAAAGTCCTAGTACCTTTCCTTCTTGGTCCAGGCCTCTGACAGAGTCTGGCCACATGCCTCTCCCAGACACACTCCCAGCACCACAGGTCCTCAATGGCACGCAGCTTGAGTGTCCTCAGAGACCAGGTGCAGGCTGCTGAGGTTTACTGTGGCAACCATCCACCGCTCTGTTTGTTTAATATGGTTTCACTGACATGGCGTCCACCAGAGTCAATGTTTCTAAGAGGGCCTAATGTAATGGCCTGTTCAGTACCTGGTGAAGGGTCAGATGAGGGTCCAGCTTAATCTGCTCCCGTCATGTTCTTTTTAGAAGCTTGCTCTTTAGACCCAGCACAAACTGGTCACTCAGCAACATCTCTACATTGGCAAAAGAGACCAGGCCTTCCTATTCCTTCCTCGGCAGCGATGCCATACTATTCTCTAGTGTTGCAATATGCAGTACAGTATACACTACATATACATAATTTACATTCATATTTATCTTAATCTGATGCGAACACTTAAAGGGTTTATCTGAGATTACAAATAAGAATGTATGCTCTTTTCCTTACAGAACGCCATCCTTGTTCTTGGAGTACATCTAGTATTGCAGCTTAGCCCTATTAAGGTAGATAAAGCTAAGCTCTATAGCAGATACCAGACATAGTCCACAGGGAAGGGCAGCACCGTTCCTGGAAAGAAACCCTCTTTTTTTATTCTTTAGCAACCTATTTAATATGTAGACGACATTCTTAACATCATTGCAACAAGAAATATTAGAACATTTAGCCTTCCTTGCCTTTCCTGATTATTGGCTGGCATTATCAGAGTCATTATGCACAGGGGACACTTTGGAAGGACATTAATTAATGAAGACTGACAATAGAAAATAATCATCATGCTTACAAGTCCCTAAAATTGCAGTTTGCAGTTTATATTTTCCAGCCCAGCAATGTTGACTAAATAAATCACTTTTAATTAGGTGCCATAATGAACGTGTGAGGCTGTAAGCCGTGTTTAGGAAAGTATTTAATTACTAAGATCTACAAACAGCCATCAATTATAAGCCATCAATGTTGGAGGTATTTTAGACCTGGAAATGCATCTATATAATGCATACATATTACTTGGGGATGTAAGGCATTCAAAAAAATACATTGTTGGATTTAGCATGTAAAGTAACTTATTTACAATTCTGAACAACTTATCACCATATCTACGGCAGTGGTCTCTAACCTGTGTTTCTCAAGGCATTGTGCATTCTAAAAATGCTCGGAGCAAAAGAACTAAGGGCGACATGTAAGTATTTTGGTGCCCAGGTGCCATTTTCTTGCGCCGATTAGTAGCTTAAAATGCGGCTGAATCTATGAACCTGTTCTACTGCGGGCCATAGATTTAGCACTTCTGAGCTGCGAAGCAACACTTCTGGCTCAGGTATGCCACTTTTAAAGTAGTCTACCTGTTCCAGCAGTAATGCGCCTGGATTTTCTGTACTAAAGATATAAATGTGTAGCGTTGTACACTTTTAGTGCGACACGCCTCCAGCATGTCCCCCGATCTCAGGTGCATTACAATGTGCCACGGGCGCTTTGTATTGTGCCTGATACTGGAGTGCGCCTGATTAAAAATCTAGCAAGTAGGGCTGTGCCAATTTTCGGGCTGAAAAGATGCCAGACTTCTGCCGCAGCCCCCTACATACATGTCGGCTTTAGACTCTGCAGCACTCTCTATTGGATGTAGCATTCCTCAAGTCACATCCGACTCACTGAGCCTTGCAACATGAAAGGTATTAATTAAGCCTTGCCAGTTACTTCATATGCAGACAGCTGTTTCGAGGTGTTGATCCTCATCAGTGCAGAGTAGAACATTGGCTGGCTAGGTGAGAGGCAATAAGCGTAACTTAAAAAGAATAAAATATTTCATTAGGGAGAGGAACCATGTCAGTGTGTGGAGATCCCTCTGCCTTCACCAAGGTAATGAGGTACCGTACTAAATTAGTGAATTTTATATTTGTCACAGCTGATTCATATTAACAGTTTACAGGTTAAATGTACATAATATGTTAAAGCGATCAATCACTTTCTAGTCAGATTTCTACAATTTAAAAATTTTGGGGTTTTGACATACAATCATAAATACCCTAATTTCTTAGGCTATGTTCAGACGACATATTTGTGGGGCATACTTTAGAATATAATTACGTTGCAATTTGCCCAAAGTACGCCCCGCAAATATGGTAAAATCATAGCACTTATTGAGTGCTATGATTTTCCAGCGTATTCCAAGGTGCACAATGCGCGCCCGTAAAAAAAGTGACATGGGAACCAAGCCAGAACGCTTTTGAAGGTATGCCCTGGCCAATGCGTACTGTTTCAAAAGCAGTGTGCACTGCAGTACATCGTGTGAACATACCTTTACCTGTACACTGTATAACAGGGTCCATTCCTACCTATGAATGAATTATTTGTAGGTTTAAATGGGAAAAGAATGTTTTATATGTTACTATACTTAAGGGGTGAGGGCATTAAGTACATTGACACAGGTGTCACAAGGGTGGTAGGACCAATGACTTGTTTGAAGTGTATATCAAACTATGTGCTGTGCTAAGCAGAACGGGGTTTTCTAAAGAACTGTGAACTGTACATTACAACTAAATAAGCCTAAGGCTGGCCTGGAGGCACACTCTATTATAACACTTAGCCATAGATGCAGGGAGTAACCACAGGAGGCCTATGACGGGAAGTACAACATTTGTCACTGGAGTGCAACCAAGTGGAAAATATGTGTGAATACAAAAAGTTGTTGCTTGTTTATTATGTGACCACAAACCATCTTTGCCTCTCTTCAAGAAATTAAATACAAGAGAAATTGTTTGCATTTAAAACTTGTATCTACAACATTTATTAAAAAGGAAACAGCCCCTTTCCCTGCTAACTACAGTTAGCAATGCAATAGCTTAATTAAAAGTGTTTTCCAGGAGCTCAACAATTGAAAACTTGCTGTAAAATCAAGTGTTCTGAGGAAGTATGGTTTATTTCAGAGCCCATCTGTCTGTTTCAATCTTTTTTTATATTTATGTCAGGTGCCACTTTATTTTAACTTCCTTGTTCAGGGCATGTGAGTAGTTCAACAAACAGCCCTAAACTACTTTTTCCGTAGTGCATTATACCCTGCTTCCTCCTACCTCTTTGCTATTTCAAAATCCATCGTCTTCACAGTCGTCACATACATGGACAATGCTGGCTTGCTGCAATTCTGTATTTACCACACATGTGCAGTAAGAGCTTGCAACATAGACCTCCCATATACATGATGGCCATGCTGACATGTAAATTGTGGTAAAAAAAAAAAAACAAGGCTAGAAGAGATTTTCACACCACGATGATTAGCTTTAAACATGTAAATAAAGAGTATGACTAGTGATGAGCAAACCCAAAAAAGTTAGAGTTGAACCTCGAATTTAGTCGTTCGGGTCGATATTCGATTCGAATTCCAACCCCATTAAAGTCTATGGGAGAAGATGTTCAGGTTAATTTTTATACCTGTACAGGTGAGGAGAAGCTGCAGTTAGCATCCAGAAGAGTAAACTGGATACGTGGAACAACTTAGTGAAGAAAATTTGGCTCTTAGAGTGACAAAAAAAAATTGAGAGGCTAAAATACTTTCCTTCCTTTCCTTCCTTTCAATGGTTAAAAGATGAAAAGATGAGGAGGACAACTTCCAAGCAGGAGCGTAGCTATAGGAGGTGCAGCGGACTACATTAGACGGCAGTACCATTGGTGGCAGCGAGAACATGGCATTAGGAAACATAGAGGTTCCGGTTCAACAAGATTAGGCGGCATTACCATTGCTGGCAGCGAGAACATGGCAGTGGGGAAAAAGGAGGTTATGGTTCGACAAGATTAGGCGGCATTACCATTGCTGGCAGCGAGAACATGGCAGTGGGGAACATTGAGGTTCTGGTTCGACCACATAAGGCAGCATTACCATTGCTGGCAGTGAGAACATGGCAATGGGGAACAGTGAGGTTCCAGTTCAACTAGATTAGACGACAGTACCATTGGTGGCAGCAAGAACATGGCAATGGGGAACAGCCATGCTCTGGGTCAACTAAATTAGATGGCAGTACCATTGGTGGCAGCGAGAATATGGCAATGGGGTACAGCCAGGTTCCAGTTCGACTAGATTAGATGGCAGTACCGTTGGTGGTAGCGAGAACATGGCAATGGGGAACAGCCAGGCTCTGGTTCAACTAGATTAGACGAAAGTACCATTAGTGGCAGCGAGAACATGCCAATGGGGAACAGCCAGGTTCCGGTTCGACTAGATTAGACAGCAGTACCATTGGTGGCAGCGTGAACATGCCAATGGGGAACAGCCAGGTTCCAGTTCCACTAGATTAGATGGTAAAACCATTGGTGGCAGCGAGAACATGGCAATGGGGAACAGTTAGTTTCTGGTTCTACTAGATTAGATGGCAGTACCATTGGTGGCAGCGAGAACATGCCAATGGGGAACAGCCAGGTTCCGTTTGTACTAGATTAGATGGCAGTACCATTGGTGGCAGCGAGAACATGGCAATGGGTAACAGCCAGGTACTGGTTCGACTAGATTATATGGCAGTACCATTGGTGGCAGCGAGAACATGGCAATGGGGAACAGCGAGGTTCTGGTTTGACTAGATTAGATGGCAGTACCATTGGTGGCAGTGAGAACACGCCAATGGGAAACATCAAGGTTCAGGATAACAGGACTTAGTACATTTGGTGGTAGTACAGGTGGAGGCATTTAAAAAATAATGATTTGGTGGGCTACATGGAGGAAGAGTAAGAGGTGTATGCAGTGCACATCAATGTCATACATCTGTATATTTAAAAATAAATTCAGCCTTAAGACTTGTAAATCTAGCTGTTGGCAGCAGTAGAATACAATTTTTAGAAGCAACAGGCACAGGAACCACAGAAATTAGATTTATTAGAGTTTAAATATGTATTTCACATTGTCAAGAAGACGTGCTACAGTTTACCAGTCAGTGACATCGGCAACCGGGGCAACAAAATCGTCAGAGATCCACGCTTGATTTCTTTTGATAAACATTGTCAGGGGAAAGATGGATATGTTTGTCAGTTGTCACCACGCCAGCTGTGCTGAATGTGCTTTCCGAGATAACTCTGGCTGCTGGGCAGGATAAAACTTCTATGGCATGCTGAGCAAGCTCAGGCCATTCATCCAGTTTGGACACCCAGAAGTTGAATGGGTCCAGACCAAGTCCACAAACATCAGTGTTGAGCCGCAGGTAGTCATGGACCATGGCCTGAAGGTGGTCTCGGTGTGTCTGAATTCTGCCCTGCCATGCAGGCGTTGGTGAGCTGGTAAACAGTGATTGCAAAATGTCACCCAGTAGGGTTGTGCCACACTGCCTGCTGCTGTGACTACTTGCCATTCTACTGATGCCATGTTGCTGATGTTGTTCCACCATGACATTTGAATGTGAAGAAGATGCAAAAGATGTCTCGAGTTGGTCAATGAGCACTGTCTCAAAATCTTGCATTCTACTGTGTGTGGGTGGAAGGAAATTGCTCACTTTTGTCTTGTAATGTGGATCAAGGAGGGTGGCCACCCAGTAATCACTGTTCATTTTTATTGCCTTGATGCATGGATCATGTTGCAGGTAATGTAGCATCCAAGCACTCAAGTGTGAAATGCGACCGGGATCTCCCAAGCCTCGGGGTTGAGGGGACTAAACAGATCTTCCTCCTCTTCCTCCTCCAGTAATCTGTGCCAACCTCTTACCACTGAAGGGTAATCAGTACAGGTGGTGTTCACCCCTGCCTCCTCCTCCTCCTCCACTTCCTCAACCTGACTGTCACCAGAGCCCTGATTAGCCTCATGCGCTCTACTCTGTGAGCTGAACTGCCGTCCTGCACCCGCCCTCGAACCACCACCTAAAGAAGACCCATACAATTGTGAAACATTCGGGCCTTCTACAACTTCCAGCAAGTAAGGCTCTGTGTCCTCCTCCTCCATCACTCCTGGGACCTGCTGCTGCAGAGTGCCTTACGCTTGTTCCAGTATAAATATAACCACAATGGTCATGCTGACAATGCCATCATCCTGACTGACCATTTTGGTGGCCTCTTCAAAACTACCAAGGATAGTGCAGAGATCCTCCACTTAGCTCCACTCTCTATGGGTCAATGACCTGAGGTCCGCAACACTGGTAGTCAGGCCATGCGACATTTCATACTGCATAATGGCATTACGCTGCTGCCACAATTGCTGGAGCATGTGGAGGGTGTTGCCACATCACATATCAGATGGTTGACGGGGAGGCCGAGATAACGCCTTAACGCTGCCAGTTGTGCCGAAGCAGGGTGCAAACGCAGGAAGTGTGAGCTAACACCTTAAGCCTTCCTCAGCAGACAGTCAAGACCCAGGTAGCGGTTGTGAACTCTCTGCACAACCCGGTTCATGAGGGGTGTCAGGCAATGGTTGTGCGTGAGACTACCGATCCGAAGGGCAGCAAGGAGATTTCTCCTGTAGTTGTACACCACCTTGCCGGGTGCCAGGCTCTTAGCACTCAGCCACTGGTTGGTCTGAGTGCACAGAGCCATCCACAGCTCCTGAACCAGGGGCGTTGCTAGGGTCCTAAAACATCCGGGGCCCGGGCCCTCTTTGTTACATTTTGCATGGAAGGGCTGGGTTCATACAGCCTTTTTTTTAAGCCACATTGGAACTGCAGCATGTATTTTAAAATAGAAAAAAACGTATGCTGATATCCATAATTTTACACTAATTCCACATAGATCCTGTCCATCACCTCAGCAGTCATTGTAATGAGGGTCAGCACTGACAATTATTTTTCAAAAGCACCGATCTATGTATGATAACATAATACCTTACAAATCACATCATACAGTTACCAAACAATAAACCTATACATGGAACAAATATACCATACATATGATTGTTACTAAAGAAAACTCTACAATACCAAGGCCCAATAATATTACTACATAGGGATGAAATAATCCTGCCAGACAGGGGCCAAATGCCACCACATGTGACTACCAGGTGTACGCAATCTGGCCCAGGCCACCATGATTACTTCTTCCAGCACCTGTATATCTACCTACCTACTGGGGTAGGGGGTGTCTATGTATGTACCTTCCTAACTATTGGGGCTTATACAGAAAAACATGCTGATACCCCATCCCCACAGAAATCTGCTTTCCTGTGACAGGAGAGCCGGGTGCCTGCTTGAGGGATGGGGAGTCATTGTTCCTATATAGGCTGCCCATTAGATACTGAGGTGTATAGACCCCCCCAGTAGGTAGGTATATAGGATCCCTCTTTACGTAGGTATGTAGCCCTCTGTTAGGTAGGTATATAGAGTACATTAGTTGGTAGCCAGGTATATAGGTACCCTTGGTAGGTAGGTATATAGGCCACCTCAGTAGGTAGACAGATATATTGCCCCCGTATGTAGTTTATATAGTCCCCAATAGCAGGGAGGTATGTATATGCCCATATCACCGAGCCCATATTAACCAACCCGAGCCCATATTAACCAACTCAAGCCCATATCAACCAACCCGAGCCCATATTAACCAACCCAAGCCCATAGCAACCAACCCGAGCCCATAGCAACCAACCCGAGCCCATAGCAACCAATCAGAGCTCATAGTAACCAATCAGAGCTCACGGCCACCAATCAGAGCTCAGCTCTTATTTTTTCAGAGCAGTATAAGAAATGGAAGGGGAACTCTGGTTGCTATGGGCTCTGGTTGGTCGCTATGGGCTCTGATTGGTGGCTGTGGGCTCAGATTGGTCGCTATGGGCTCTGACTGGTTGCTATGAGCGACCAATCTTACTGCAGTTTTCATACATAGGGCCAAAATGACAAAAAACATTTTTTTTCTAAGGTGTTTACCGGAGGGGATAAGTGATATTATATTTTATTAGACTGACTTTTTAGACATGCAGCGATACCAATTGAGTAACCTTTTTTTTTTATTTGTAAAATGACAATAAGGGTGTGATTTAAACTTTTAATATTTATTATTTTTATAGTTTTAAAACTTTAAAAAAAAAACTTTTAACATTTAGTATGGAGTACAATCGTAAGTACACTGTTCTGTATTAGATACAGAGCTGACAATCTACAGTTATAATGATCAGCTCTGTGGGTCAGCAGTACATATGTATATTATCTTTGTACACCCTTAGTACACCATATTTTATATATGTGTGTGTGTGTGTGTGTGTGTGTGTGTGTGTGTTATTAATAATGCAGAAGGGTGTACAAAGATAATATACATATGTACTGCTGACCCACAGAGCTGATCATTATAATTGTAGACTGTCAGCTCTGTGGGTCACACTGAACCACAGAGCTGACAGTCTACAGTTATAATGATCAGCTCTGTGGGTCAGCTATATATTGCTCACCCAGAGTTGATCAATATAACTGCAGATTGATTGTCAGCTCTGTGGGTCAGCACAGAGCTGACCATCAGTCTGCACTTGTTATACTGGCCCCTAGACATGTACAGCATTTTACAATCATGATTAAATATGCCCCACAGCCTCTCTGTAAATACCTCATGGCAGCTCTGCAGGGTTCAGCTCACACTATGGAGCAGGAGGAGGTGGAGAAGGAGGGGGGTGAGGGAGGAGGAGTAGAGAGCACCGAGGCTTTCTGCAGCCTTTCTCCTCCTCCTCCAGCATTACACACAGACACTGCAGCCACTGAATACACTGACTGCTCTCCTCCGCCCCTCCCGATGCCCGTGCAGAGCGCAGCATCACAGGGAGCCGCGGAGCCACTCAGAATTGTAGCACCGCATCGTTGGTAAAGAGATTCAACAATGCGGCGCTACTTCACTGAGTGAGGGCTGGCCGGCTGAGCAGTGAGAGACTCGGGGCAGAAGGCATTTCATTCGGGGCACGAGCCCCGGAAAAACTGCCTAGCGACGCCCCTGTCCTGAACTGTGTGTTGACAGTCTCCAAGACAAGTTAATTAGAGAACGGTCTGGTTTCTCTTGGCATGTGATATTACCCGTCGAGGTTGGGGATCTGGACTGCATGCGAACATTATTTGAAATAGATTTCTTTCTATGGGAGATTTGCTAACCGTCTCTTATGTAAGAACTCCAACCTCAAAACTGGAAAAATTAACTTTCTTTCAATCCGAATAATTTGCAGCAAGCAAACAGTATTTGAAATTGATTTCTTTATATGAGAGATTTGCTAATGGTGTCTTATGCAATAGCTGTTCCCCCAAAACTGTAAAAACGAAGTTTTCTTTAATCAGAATACAGATGGGAAAGATGCAGCCAGCAATATAAAACTCCCTAACCATTACTGTCTATGCTTCACTAAGCTTGCTGTACACCCCCCTAACTAATCTAAATAGCAGCTTTTCCTGTCTAAAATCACTAAGAAATCGCCTGCATGCATGCAAGCAAGCAGAAAGAGAGAAGCCCGTTCAGTACAGAGAGTGAATTTGAAATGGGGTTCACAAGGTAATACAGTGAAATACATATAACAGTCATGTGATTGTAGCAGCCAATAAGATCCCTACAACTTCAGTGATGGCGTTTTTGACACTTCTCTGTGCAGTGCAGTGATTGGATGGCCCCAAAAAGTGCAGGAAGCAGCTAAAAATAAAACTAAAAATGGCATGTTGAACAGAAATTTTACTCAAACAAACCGTAAGAAGCTCGGTTCGGTTCGCATTCTAAAAAAAATAATCGAGAAATTCGACTCGAACTTAACTTTTCTCGAACGGTTCGATCAACACTAACTATGACTAATTACAATTCTTATTGCTCCGGCTGCCCTGTCTGACTTTAGTGACATTAGTTCCTGCTTTGTGTTTTCACTAAAACAGGAGATTATTTAGTTATTGACAAACTATTACCCTTTAGTGCTCTGTAGCCTTGTTCACTACAGTTTACAAATTTCCTGCACTCATTTCCTTCGAGCAGGCTCAGCTAGGAATAGCAGAGTTGATATGCCATTCACTGCTGTAGACCCACCCACAGCCTAAACAGGAAGTGAGAGCTGTGAAGAGCAGGCTCGGTGAAATGACATGGTGAGAGCACACTTTTAAGGTGCCTTGCTGTTTTTGTGGAATTGTCCTTTAAAACTAATTTTGCAGCAGAAGTAAAAGTAGGAATGGATTCTCAATTAAACCTTGCTGTAAAGCATATAGTTTAATTTATTGCCTCTTAACAGACAGAGTATTTTTATCCATTTAAATATTGTTTTGTTAAACTGATACATATATCTGAAAATTGATTTCAATGGTCCTTTGAGTAAAGGTTGACAGTAGCAATTGTAGACAGTAGAGATTTCTAGGTAATTTCAGGTCTTTAGTTATGAATTAAAGACTATGGCTCCATTAATTGCTCCGTTTCTGCTCTTCCTTTGGGCTACAAACAGTTGATGTTTGTAATTGTACCCACAGCTGCTTTGACTTGTTCATTTGCACAGATGAGTGGCCTCAGCTCATCCCATCAAGAGGGAGTCAGAGACAAATGACTAACAGTTAATCTGTTGCCCCGGGATCTGCACATCAGGAAAGTTTCCGATTTATCTTATTAAACTGAGCACTGGCTGCTGACACAGATGAACAGAGGGAGGTTTTTTGGCTCATTCAAATCTGCTATAACAAGCATTGTATCTTATAGAAGTAGAGTCTGATCTGGTGTTCCTATCTTTCTAAATGCTAATGGTAAAATGTTCACTCGTGTTCCTTACAGAGCACTTTATTTCCTGGTGCTTATACAGTGGGTTGCAAATGTATTCATACCCCTTGGACCTTTCTTATTTTTAACATTGCAACAAAAAAGTTAAATGCATTTTATTGATATTTTATGTGATAGAACAACACAAAGTAGCAAGTATTTGTGAAGTGTAATGCACATGATACATGCTTTTCAAAATAAAAGAAACTGAAAAGTGTAGTGTGCGTATGGATTCAGCACCCTGAGCAGGCTTGGATGTGCCCACAGATGAACAGTTAAAACTCACGGTGGGCCCCTGAGCATGACAGACTTGGAGTTTCTTTTAAACTGCATATACATCCTTGGGAGAGGCAAAAAGGCAGAGAGAAAGAGGCAAAAAGCAAAAGGTAGATTGTTAGGGTATGTTCACACAGTACAGAAAAATCATTATGTTTTCGGTGGTTTTAGGATTCTAAAACCACTGAAAATATGATCGTTCAGCTTGTCCATAGAGTTTAGGAGAAAAAGTGACCTGTAGCCTACAAAGGTCGGTTTTTTTCCAAACGTTTTCTGGTGCCAGCGGTTTTAGGAACATGTTGTAAAAATCGCCGGCCCCCTACGTCTTTCAGTCAGTTACCCGTACATTCAATTGCATTGCCGTCAGATAAAAATCTAAAACTGACCGCGGTTTTTGCACAAAACGTGACAAAGTTTTTCCCCAGAATCAACTCCACTAGTGGGTCCCAAAATCAACTCCATCGGTAGGCCTTTAGAATGAAATTCCACTGGTGGGCCACAGGTGCCCCAGTCCAACACTGCCCCTTAGTTAAAACCTTGTAGGACAACCTTTAACTGCAGTGACAGCTGCAGTCTATTGGGATATACCTCTATCAACTTTGCACATCTAGAGGCTGGATTTTTTGCCCGTTCTTCTTTGCAAAATAGCTCTAGCTCAGTCAGATTGGTTAGCAAATGCTTGTGAACAGTAATTTTCAAGTCATGACACAGATCTCAATGGGAATTAGGTCTGGACTTTGACTGGGTTATTTAAATACATATATATGCTTTGATTTAAACCACAAATCACATTTTTTTTTATATTTGTAACATCATTCTATTTGTAATAACCTGTTATGTTAAACTTCCAAGACTTCACGTGTCTCTAATATCATTATTTTGGCGTTGGTTCTTCCATTCTCAGTGAAACCATATACACTTCGCTTGTTTTTGAGACTACGTTATGAAGCTTGGTTAATATACGCAACTTTATTATCTTGCGTTTATTTTTTGTAAGCACTGGGTTTTTTTTTTACATCATATTCATCTCTAATTGGTGTCCATATTGTTCCTAATATCTGTTATCACTTATATGTCCATCAAAACTTATATGTCTATCAAAACCACCCTTGTACATGGTGGTTTTTCTTGATTATCTAAACCAATACTGTACAGGATTTTGTTGTCCTCAAATCATCCTTACTCTATTGTCCCCTGAGGATATCCGTATGAAGAATGAGTAGGATTGAAACATGTTGGGACGGGATTTGAGGGATATTTAGGGTGTTATAGGGCTTTAGGGATAGGCTCCTGACAGGGACGCCCTTTTTGGGGCAAATCACCTGTATTGTGCAAGGTAGGGGTAGTATATACTGTAACCAGGGATTTCTAGGGTTAGATCCTTTACACTTTGGTGTTTTTGTGCCTTTGAATGGGCCTTCTGTTTGTGTAAACTGGAATATTGTTCACTTGTAGGTGGATTTTTTTTTTTATATTTATTATTAAAAGTTATATTTTAGGTCTTCCCTTTATTTTTTGAGTTTCAGATTGACTAATATTTTAGTAAAGCTATCAATTTAATGTTCCTACTTCAGTTTTTGTTTCATAGTAGTACTGTATATTGAACCTATTAATATATTTTTAGACATTTTAGATACAATATAAAATAGTTGCAGATTTAAAGTTAGGACCCTAGTGGTGCAGTTTATCTTCCATCTCTCCCTTTGTTTGCCCATAGAACTAAAAATAATCAAACTATAGATCTCCATTTATGAAGATCTAGTCCTACAGATTGTGGACTGTTATTTGAGTGAATCCATGAGCTAAGAGTCACGCAAAACAGTATTTGTACGTAGCATTCTAGGGTGCTATGAATGCTTATGTCTTATTGTCTTCACTTAGACCAGTGTTTCTCAACTCCAGTCCTCAAGACCCACCAACAGGTCATGTTTTCAGGATCTCCGACAGAATGCACTGACAATAATTATATCACCTGTGTCAGGATCTCCCACAGAATGCATGGACAATAATTATATCACCTGTGCAATACTGAAGAAATCCTGAAAATTTGACCTGTTGGTGGGTCTTGAGGACTGGAGTTGAGAAACACTGACTTAGACACTTGTGAGAGTGAAGGTAAATGTGCAGTACATTCCCGTACATTCCCGTAGCCAACAGAAGCCATAGGTTCCATTTGACTTCATTGGTCTAATAGTTTCATTTTCATTATCATCATAGCCAAGTTAAACCACTTCATTCTGTTGATCGGTGGAGGTAATGACTCATCGACTTGTGCCATGACATAGTGGTAAGTTAGAAGATGTAAAGGGGTACATTTTAATAAATTTTTTGGGGTTATATTCTCTTAATTTTTTTCTAAAAAGAAAGAAAATTGTATACATTTCACAAATGTAATAGGGAGGATAAAAGGAGTAGGATGGAGAAGGATGGACAAGGTGGGAGCCAAGAAGTCAATTGTTTATCAGATCATCTTTGATATTCAGGAGTCTTTGGTTTTGGAATAAAAGTCTCAATGAAGCCAAGTTTAAGTTTAGAGTGGTAGTAGATAAACACTAGCATGGTCCATAACCAGTAGTTAAAGAGAATAAGATAAAGGGGTGTTAGATGTATCGGATCAAGAGTTAACATGGTTCTGTTCTATATTTAGTCCTGAAAATTCTTAGATGTTGAGAGTTATGAAAGGTTAAATAAGCGACAGGGGGTGTAGACTTGCTCCATTCCTTAAGGTCAATATCGGGGAATAAATGAAGGAATGTTGTTAGGTAAGCATGATCTGTACAAAAGACCTTTTTAAACTAAGAGGAGGTATTACTGTTAAAGATTGGTTCAAGCAACCATGTGGTTCTTCAAGAACAATCTCAGATTTTTTTGCTTAAAGGGTTTTTACAGCTAAGGCATTTCAGCCCTGGTTTGTTTTACTTCAGCTTTCAGTGTGTGTATAACTAAGTGCTAAGGAGTACAGAGGAAGAAGTAGAATGACAGTACCTGGGGCTGAACACTTGTTCAGCAGTGAGTATGTGATTACTAAGCAGTGAAGAGACTGACAGCAGCTGTCTGAGAGGAGAGGTGATATCTGAGCATGTGTGGCAAGACTGAGGAGTACTCGTCACTGTTCGGATCCCATAGAGACGAACTGTATAGTATGGATCACTAAGGGAGCAGCTAAAACAAAAATGTTATAGAATTTTTAATATTGATGAATGGTGAAAATGTTTTGAATTTTATTCACAAGCTTCCCATGTCAATTTTACTTCCTGGAAACACCCTTTTAATTAAGATAAGGGATTGGTACTTTTCATAATTCTTTTTGTAAGGATGCATCAACCCAGTTCTTTTAAAGAAAACTTGTGATTTTTTTTCCCACAAATAAATGAAAGGTAGCTATACTGGCTGGTTGCCAGATAAGTTTATAGAATGATTTATAAGCAGGAATGACTGTGGTTGATAAATGTCCACAGAGAGCCCAGGCTGGAGTAAATATCATGGCACAAGATGTGTGGTTTGACTGAAATTATTGTATCTTGGCACATGCAAATAAGCAGTAATAGTGATCTGCTTTTCTCTTCCAACATGAGAAAATTTAGCCTTGGAGAGATGTGTCTCCTATTTTCTGTCTTTAGGGCCACCTTCCAGTAGGAAATGTATTTGAGGATTTTGGATCAATAAAGATTAATGTAGGTGTGAGATCCGAGTGTTGTGAGTAACTTATCTGCACTGGGTATATCATAATCTCTGTGTGTGAATGAAAAATATGGTGACTAGCATTTAGGCCCTTTGTTAGGCCATGTCTACACAGCACTGGTTTTTGGTTCGTATTTTTAATTGGATTCAGTATTTAGAATCCAACTATAACCAGTTCCCATAGACCGCAATAGAAAATCCGAGCTATAGTCTACACAGCACAGATGTTCTATTGTCGGATTTCTAAACCACCAGATTCTTCTGGAATATAGAACATGTTTTATCTTCCGGCGGATTCTAGTACAGTTCTATGTACTGGGCCAGCCGAAATCCGAAAACCGCCCATGTTTTTTGGCACAAAAACAAGGTACAGCGATATTAAAATACCATCGGATTTCCAATGGCATTTTAATATTGCCATGTAGGCATAGCCTTAGTGTCAAGGTGTTAAATCTATTAAAAGTATGTCATTCGAATTTTCTTGGATCAAAGTTTGTAGGATTATAGTAATATAGCTATATATTTTCAATCATACTAATTATATATGCTTACATGTAATAAAAGGGGTGAGAAGAAATTAGACAAAACAATGTGTAGTCCTAGGTGAAGGAGAGAACCTGTTTAGTGAATGATATCTACTATAGTTCTCATGCCCCTGGACACTTATGTAGAAAACACAGCTGTGCGTTACCATCTTAAACTCTAGAGTTGCTGCACAATGTCTGGACGTGTAAGGCATGTTAGGTTATATGTTCATCTATGTCATGCTGCGGTGGGTAGACTGCAGTGATGCAATGGTAGTGGATCCGCTGGACCGCCGCGACCGATGGTGAGGACCACGCCAGGGAGCAGAATCTAAGTGGAACCTGGTTTTCACCATAGCCTATCGCAAAGCGGGATGGTCTTGCTGCGGTGGGATACCACCAGGTCGCTACCCCTAACGTGGCTGGTACGTGGTGGCAGCCGAGGTGCGGCCAAGAACACGTAGTTGGACCAGGCTAGCAGTTGGAGGCAGGCAGGCAGACAGCACAGCACGGCAGGACACTGGAAACAGTGGAACGGAACGCAGAGCAATAGAGACACTACAGACCACGAAACCAAGAGCTATGAACACAAGGATCCAGCAAGGGTCCAGAGGAAGTGGGCGGAATAAATAGGACCAGCGCCCAGCAATACCTTATTACCGGTGCGCTGGCCCTTTAAATTTCAGAGAGCCGGCGTGCGCGTGTGCTCTAGGGAATGGGAGCGTGCGCTTCCAGCAGCAGAGCAGAGGTGAGCCGGATCGCGACTCTCACCCTGAGGCGCAGACACACGTGTGACAATCTAATGGTCATACAGGACCACCAGATAGTCATAAAGTATTGTGGAAACGTTTTAGGCAGGTGTGGAATAAATGCTGCATAAATCTGCCAACTTCCATCAGGAATACAACTGATTGACTCCAAACTTATTCTGCAGAAGGATAAAGACCTCAGAAAATGTCCTGGAAGTGATGACAGAACAGGACCCCCATAAAGCTACTGTCTCAACATCGAGTCTATCCGGAATTACATGAAGAGACAGAAGGATATGACCAAACCTACATCCAAAGAAGAACTGTATTTACTTTTCCAAGATGTTTGGAACAACCTCTCTGCCAAGTTCCTTCAAAAAACTGTTGTGTGCGAGTACTAGAAAAACTGATGCTTCTTCAAATGCAAAGGATAGTCACACCAAATATTGGTCTGATTTAGATTTTGTTTTCATTCATTCAATCTGCAGTTTAGAAACTGCTAAAAATTAACTATTAACACTTCTAGTTTTAACATTTTTCCACATCTTCCTAAAACATTTTCATCTTTCTGGTCATGGCAGTTGGCTTGTGCACTCTACAGCCACTGAGTGGCTGCAATAGTCACATCTTGACCTGACATCACCGTTTGGAGCATTCACTTCCAAACGGTGATGTCAGGAAATTACATGTGAGTGCTGCAGCCAGTCAGTGGCTGTAGCGGTGATATTCCAAGGAAGAAAATAGAAGATTCGTTCAAAAGCAGAGGGAGAGGTAGCGCTGGAACAGAAGTCAGTAGGGGGACATAAGTATTACTTTTTTAATTTCTAAAGGCAGCAGCAGCAGCACCAATTTAAAATAAAATATTAACCTTGCCAACCCCCTTAAATCAATTGCTTTTTTAAATTAAGTCTTCCTGATTTGAATAGTTTCCCCATGGTACTGCCCTTTAAGTATCAGTCATTTTAGGGCATATAGATGAGAGTTCTCCCACCTGTAGGAGACTGTCTGTAATCATTGATTTTCTAAAACATTTGTCTTGATATGACCATTTGGTCCCCATTCAATAAGAACTTTAAGGACGACAAAACTCTATTACACTTATATAAATTTCAGACCAATATTGTTATAATTCAATTCCTTCTGCAACACTTAACTACAGTAAAAAAAAAAAAATCTCACTAATAAACCTAAACCACATGTCTATTAATGTATGCCAGTGGCTGAGACCCTCTGAAAATACAAGCAAAGCCTTGGACCAGCCTAGTAACAGACTAGCATAGACAGAAGTGCAAGGGCACCCCATTGCAGTGATCCTAAACTACTCTACACAGCAGTCAATAGACATTCGTGCATAAAAATGAATTGTGACCCTATAAATAACAGAATTTGGGCAATATTTGGTTAATTGTATTCAACTTTTAGAGAAGGGTTTTTTTTCTTTAAAGCAAAGACCATTACATGAACCAAAATTCCTTAATTTTGTATCAAAGATAAAATAAACTTAGTCATGAGCTTTGCAATATTGTGCCAGGCATGTTTACAGCACATTGAACAGATTGCACTGTTGCACTGTGCTTTCAGCCAAATGAGATGCACAGTTTTAGTGCAATAGATTAATGCGCAAGCAAAGTTGTTACTAATTTCCCATGAGGAGCAGAAACCATGTAAGTACCCCCCATGTCACCCACTTACCCCTTGTGTACATCTTGCAAAATTATCACCCAAACTAGCATTATTTACCTCCCGCTCAGCTTCGTGGCTCATCTTAATGGCTGCTGAGCAAATGCAAACAGCTCAAAATAAATTAAATATTGAGAGACGTTATTAAGAAATACACTTCAATTAAATATTCATAAGAAGCCTCATAATTCATTTACAACTGCCCCTCCCTTGAATCAACTCTTCTTACCCAACATGATTTCAGCATGGCCTTAACCCTTCAACTGCCACATACAACGTAATGTCACAATTAATATAATGAATTTCGAAATTATAATATATATATATATATATATATATATATATATATATATATATATATATATATATATATATATATATATATACAATAATATACAGGCAGTCCCCGGGTTACAAACGGGATAGGGACTGTAGGTTTGTTCTTAAGTTGAAGTTGTATGTAAGTCGGAACAGGTATATTTATTAAATGGAATTCCAGCAAATAAAAAAAAAAAGTGTTAGTTTTGGATAGTGCAGGGAATAGTTTTTACATTTGTTTTGCTGTCTGTGCCCTTTTTTAGAAGACTACACCTCACTTTCTTTATCTCATGTGCAGCTGTGGCATGCTGGCACTTGGTTATCATGGGGGGTGTCTCATGTTGAAGGTCTGCCACGCCCCATAAGTCTCCGTTATTAACTAGGGACGTATGTAAGTCGGAACGATCTAAGTCGGGGACTGCCTGTATATGTATTTACAGTTAAAACCAGAAGTTTACATACATTATATTAAAAAAATATATATGCGTGTTTTTCTCACTATCTGACATGAAATTAGAATAAACCTTACCCGTTTTAGGTCAATAAAAGGGGATTCTTCAAAATTTTTTATATTTTTTTGCCAGAAAAAATTTAGAGAAAAATTTTTTAAGGCATTTTTTTTACTTTCTTTCCAAGTCAAAAGTTTACATCACTTTGGAAATTTCTAAAGCCTTTAAAAAAATTTGGGCAGCCCAATAATAAGACATGGCCCTTTTTAAAATTTGGGTTTAAATTTCCCAAAATCTGAGAAAAGAAAACCCCTTTTTATTGGGTTTTTAAGGCACACCCGAAAAACACTTTCTGTGTAAAAAAAACATGGGAAAGACTAAATAAATCGCCAAAAAATTAAACAGGAAGAAATTTTACTTTGCGCCGTCGGGGTATCCGTGGGTTAAATTTTCAGATACCCGAAGATGTCCGATTCATTTTGTACAATTATTAAATCATTGTATAAACCACAAGGGGCCGTGGTGGGCGGCCGTTGCAGGGCTGTTATTTATTTTGGGCGTGCTGGGCCCCAGGCACTAAACCCTTTAAAACGCCCCATTAACCAATTAGATTAAACCCCGCCCTTTTCATATTTATGCCACACCCCTTTACAAAAGCACGGGCCCATATGAACAAAGGGAACGGATCAAGAAGAAAGCCCAATTTTAAAGGGGTTTGGGCCCTCCCCCCAGCTTCCTAGATGTTGGGAAAAAATTTTTTCACATCCAAAGGGTAGACTGGAATGCCCGGGCCCCACTTTGGGCCCGACCTAAACCATTAGCCTTAAAAAAATAAAAACCACACTGCAGTTTAAAGGGAATTTTTACCCAACATTTTTTAAAATTTTTTTTATCAAATTCCCGACCCTAATCCATATTCCCCTTTTTTCTTCGACATTTTTATTTTCTGATTGTAGATTTTTTTGTTTGCTCGGCTGTAAAATGGGGTATGATCTATTTACACATTCCACCAAGGCAACAAATCAACTTAAATTTTCCCAGAATGTTCTAAGAAATGAAGGGGAGTGGGGAGGGGGGGAGGGCAGGGGGAAACTGGGGGCCCCTGCCTTTACATTTTGGGCAAGGGGCCCCAAAAGTTAGAGGGAAAGGGGTTAAAAAGATTTTATAGGTGAGATGGGGGGCAGGGGGGGTCATACAGCATAACAGCCCCAAGGGTCTCTCTCACAGCTGGCCCCTTTTTTATGGTTTGTTAAAGTGTGTTTTTTTTTTTCAGAAAGAGCTGGTGGGGTTAATACTGTAAAATTGCTCTGTGCAAAATCGTGAATTTTTTCCGCGAATTTTTTTTTGGGAGTGATTTTTAAACATCAATTGTTTTGGGGGGGGCCGAACCCGCACAAAAAAACACATTTTTAAAAAACGCCCTCCCAAAAACCCCACTGTGTGAGAGCACCCCCAGGCTGTTATGGGTGTATGGACCACCTTGGCCCAAAAGGTGTCGTCCTAGACACCCCGCCCAATATGATACCTATATACACCACATGAAGCCCTATATGAACTGACACCTAACAACACATCACATGACCCGACAAACTCCATATTTCTGATACCTCCTATTATATGATAGGGCCCCTCCCAAAATTTTGTCGAAAACCTCCTTATTATATTATAGGGGGGGCCCCCAAAATAAATCTTATACCTCCTATGAATAACACTCCATATAGTCTGATACCCCCTATTATATAATAGACAGGGTCCATATAGGGTTTATACCTCCTAAAGATAGACAGCTCCATTTTGTCTATACCTCCTTTTGATAGGCAGCTAATAGGCCCGATACCCCCCCTATAATTAAACACTCCATTTTTTCTATACCTCCTTATTTTTATGATAAAACAGCTCCATTTTAGTCTGATACCTCCTTTTTATATGAAAAGACAGCTCCATATAGGGCTGATTCCTTTCCCATGTTTGAAAAGGGTCCCTTTTTAGTCTGATATCTCCTATGTTTTGACAGCTCCATATTCTTTACACCTTTCCCATTTTTAGGGAAAACTGTTTTCCAAATTTTAAAACTGACACCTTTTCCCTTTTTTAGGATAGACTGCTCCATTTAGGGCTTTACCTCCCATTTTTGACGTGGGTTGACAGCTCCTTAGTCCCGACTCCTCCTATTATATGATTTGGGCAGGGTCCATATAGTCTGATACCTTTTTATTTATATAGAACCCGCTCAATATAGTCTGATTTCCTCCTATTATATGAGGGCAGGGTCCCCTATAAATTGATAAACCTAAAAAATGTTTTTCCCCGCCTTCCCCATCCCCCCACCAAATTTCCCAACACCTCTCACCACGTTTCACCTGCCCCCACCCCCAGTCATTTTCACCCCCGCCTCCCCTCCCAGTCACGTTTCACCCCGCCTCCCACTCCCCAGTCACCTTTCACCTGCCTCCAGCCCCCAGTCACGTTTCACCTGCCCCCACTACCCAGTCACGTTTTTACCCCGCCCCACTGCCCCCGGGCACATTTCCCCTGGGCCCCCACTGCCCATCACGTTTCCCCTGCCTCCAAATGCCCCGTCAAAGTTTCCCCCCGCCCCCCCACTGCCCATCACATTTCCCCTGGCCTCCCCAGGGCCCCTTTTTTCCCATGGCCTCCCCAGGTTTACCCTTTTCCCCGCCCCTCCCCGTCACGTTTCACCGCCCCCACCCCCACGTTTAAAACCCGGGCCCCCATCACGTTTCCCCCTGCCCCCACTCCCCCCTTTCCCCCGCCCCCAGCCACATTTTTCCCCCTTGCCCCCAGCCACATTTTTCCCCTTGGGCCCCCGTCTCATTTCACCTGCCCCCCCTCACATTTCACCTGCCCCCAGCCACTTTCCCCCTTCCCCCCCGCCCCCATTTTTTCCCCCCGCCCCCAACCACATTCCACCTGCCCCCAGGCCCCATTTTCCCCCTGCCCCCCGCCACATTTTTTCCCCCCCCTCAGCCACATTTTTTCAAACCCGCCCCCCAGGGAAAACAATTTTTTCCCCCTGCCCCCCGCCACATTTCCCCTTCCTCCCGCCCCATTTCCCCTTGGGGCCCCCAGCCACATTTAAACCCCGGGCCCCGGCCCCCGCCAAAATTTTCCCCTGCCCCGGGCCAAAAATTTTCCCCCGGGCCCCAGCCACATTTCACCTGCCCCCACCCCATTTTTCCCCCGGGCCCAAAAAGCCCCCATTTCCCCTTCCCCCAGCCACATTTTTCCCCCCCAAACCCCCGGGGCCCCATTTTTTTCCCCCGCCCCCAGCACAAATTTTTACCTGGCCCCCCGCCCCATTTCCCCTTTGGGGCCCCCAGCCAATTTACCCCCCCCCTGGGGCCCCCCACCACATTTCACCCCCGCCCCCAGGGCCCCAAATTTTTCCCCCCCCTCCCGTCAAAATTTCACCTGCCCCCAGCCACATTTCCCCTGCCCCCAGCCACATTTCCCCTGCCCCCAGCCACATTTCCCCTTCCTCCAGCCACATTTCCCCTGCCCCCAGCCACATTTCCCCTGCCCCCAGCCACATTTCACCTGCCCCCAGCCACATTTCCCCCGCCCCCAGCCACATTTCCCCTGCCCCCCAGGCCCCCAAATTTTCCCCTGCCCCCAGCCACCCTTTTTCCCCTGCCCCCAGCCCACCCTTTTACCCCACCCCCCACCAATTTTTCCCCCGCCTTTCCGCCCCATTTTTACCTGGGCCCCCCCGCCAACACCCCAGGGGAGGCGCCGCCCTAGGCCACCTTGGGCCCCCAGTGCCTAGTGGGAAATACGGCCCTGCCCCCATTGTCTCACCGAGTTCCTGGTTCCCCGGGGGGGTAAAAAGCCATATAGTATTGGGGGGTCAGCGGCATTAAGGGGCCCCTGCCAAAACGTTTTTTACAGGGATTTGTTTTTTTTTTTAACTTCTTTTGCATTTAAATTTGGGGAGGCTCTTTACTGGAGTAGCCAAAAGAAAACGGGGGGGGTTGGCTACTCCCAAGTCCAAAGGGCCAGGCCTTGGTTTTTTTTTTCAGACCCCAAAGTAAAAACCCCGGCAAGTCAGGGGGTCAGGGTGTGTGTTTGCTCAGAAGGGGTTTGACAAAGGGGAGGGGTCAACAGAGTGTCTACAGGGAGGCTGTCTGCGAAACCCCCCAGAGACTGGAACCTATACAGGGGGCAGAACCTAGAGACTGTGAGTTACACACGGACCCCTATAACTGTTTTTTTTGCTTCTGAAGGCCCCCGCTATGTTTGGTTTTCCCCTTTTGGATATACCCTTTTTTGGGAATAAACGGGCCCCTATAAAGGAAGTTTGCAGACTGTGTTTTTTCCCCGGTACAAACCCCTTTTAGGGGTTTCCCCCAAGTGGTGGAGGATGCGAAGGGGATTTAAAAATATGTCCTGGGTTAAAGGCTGGCAACAGAGCCAAACGACAGCTCTGCTATGGGAAAGGAAAGGGTTTAAAAAACCTTTGGGGCAGGCAAAAACCCCAAACCCGGCAACAGGGTAAAAGGGTCAGCAGCAGATACTCATATTGAAGGGCCCTTTAAAGGGGGCCCCAACAGGCCTCAGAGCAGGGGAGGAAAACAGCGGGGACCCGGGAACCATGCAGGGGTCCCCAAAAACAGGCCCTAGCGCAGGGGAGGGAGGGGGCCACAGTGAAGCCATTTCAGGCTAGGGAAGGGGACGGGAAAACTACTTTAAAGCGGGGAGGAAAGTCCGTTTTGATGGAGGCCGTTCCCAGGGTGGGGAAACGCCAGCTCCGCAAGCCCTCCCTGGCGGTCATTTAGGGCCAGGGGGACCGTACGGGAGGGGCCTCCAAAGATGAAACCTTTGGAAAGGGCAGGGTTGAAGCCTTTTCTCACCCGTGTTTAAACACGTTGCAACTGGGGGGGAGGGTAACCACCAAAGGGAATTTGGGGGAGGTTCTCCCCCAAACCTTTTAAATGGGGATTTTCCCCCGAAGGCATATTAAGGAAACCCTTTCCCCTTTCAGGATTTTAAAGGAAAAACCCCCAATTTTTAAACGAGATCCTGGCCCCGCCTTTGGGGGTTACGCTAGCGGGGGGGCGGGCCCAGAGGGTACATCACTGGGCGTACAGTGGGGGGGAAACCTCCCAGACTCGCTGTTTGACCTGTTAACATCTGGTTTCCCGGGAAAAGGGGGGTTCAGCCCCGGGGGTTGCTCCCCCGCGGGAAAAGGTTTGGGGCGGGTGGTTTATGGGGGCCGATTCATGCACTCTCTCCCCCGCCCTTACAGTGCTGGGTTTGGGGAGGGGGTACCCCCCAAACAGGGAACGACTGGTGGGAAAGATTCCACGGGCCATGGAGAAATCCCCGGGGCTAGAGGGGAACCCGAGGTACCCATACTGGGGGGGGGAGAGGTAGACCCTCGGAAAGTTTAAACCCCAAAAAAACCCTCCAGAAAAAGAGGGGGGCCCAAACCCAAGGGGGCCGGGCCCGACCCCGTCTGGGGAGGAGGGTGTCCCCCGGATATCATTTCGGGGGATGTCAGGGGCCAAGGGTTTACAATGGTAGGGCCCAGTGTCCCCCCTTTATCAAAAGAGGCCCATGAACCTTTCTTTCGGGTGGGGGCCCCTTCTCTATTTGGAAAAACCCCTTTGCAGGTGGGACCCAACAAGGGGGGGGGAACCCCAGATGGCACCCCCGACTTTGAAAGGAAACCCCGGTTTCGGGACTTTTTTACTCAAGGAGGGCCCAGTCACCCCCCCTTTTCAAACCACTTTTGCTCCCTGAACCGGGTTCCCCCGGGAAAACCCTAGGGGTTTACATGTTTTTCATTTGGGGCCCCCAAGGTTAACCCCGTGGGCCCCCGGGGTTTAAACTGGAGCGGAAAAAGGGGTACCCTTTCTCAAAGGTTGGGGTGGTGGCAAATTTGAAAGCATGAGGTTTATTGTTTGGGCCCCTGATTGCCCCTTTGGTTTTTGGGAAACTGTGGGGGGGGGAAAAAACCGGGGTTTCCAGTCGCCCCTGGAAAACCCGGAAAAAGGGGATCCCCGAGTTTCCGCTATCCTTTATTGGTAGGGAGATAAAATTGGGGGGGGAGGCTCATGGGGGAGGAAACGGGTTTCCCCCGTTAGTTGTGTCTAGGGGGGCAATTTTGGTACAGCTCAGCTCCAGGATCTGATTTTTAAAAGGCCCCTGGGGGGGCGTGGGCAGTCCTCAAGGGGTACCCCAGGAAAACCGGGGGCCGAAAACCGAAATTCCCCCCCTTTTTCCCTTTAAAACTGGGATCCCACAATGGAGTTGACCAAAATAAGGGACGAAAAGGTTTGGGGGAACCTTACTTTGGTTCCCCGGGGGCCCCCCCTTTTGGCGGATGGATTGGACTTGGGCCCCTCCCCCCGGGGTTGGGGGGTCACCTAGGGGTTGCCAAACCCCCTTTAGAGAGTTTCCCGCAATGTTTTTTTTTGGGGCCCGGGTTTTCTACCGGGGAAAATCAGGGGCTTTTTGCCCAAACCCGGGCCTGTGGGGTCAGGTGAGTTCCCCCCGTAGGGCCCCCCTTCCCTATTCCCCTTTTCCCCCCGCCAATTTTTTTGAGGGGCCCCTTTGAATGATAGCAATGGATCTGGTTGGGGGGGCCCCTTTTTTTAAAATCAGGTAGGGTGGCACCAAAAAATTGGTTTAATTTTGGATTGGCCACCCGATTCCCGAAACCATCCCTTTTTCGAAAGCCTTCATCTTTAAAAGGTATGAAAGGGGGGCTGTTCTATTTTTTCCTCCCCCAAAAGGGGATTCCCAAAAAAGATCTTAAAAAGATCCAAAGGAAACCCGTTCATGTTCCCAAAATTTATAAGGGGGAAATGTGAAGGTTTTTTTAAAAAAAAACACCACCCGTTACGCACACCCCGGTTTTACCCCCCTCCCAAAGGACGGGCCCGGTGGAACGAATTAATTTTAAAACCTTGAAAAGGGCCCTGTTAAAAAAAAAAATGGTAGAGAAAAGGGTGGCCCGGGGTTGGGGCGGGCCCCATTTAAACCCATTTTTTATTTTCCCCTTAGGGAAGTGCCCCAAACCTCCCCAAAGGGTTTTTCACCAATTTTAACTTTTTGAATGGAGGCACCCTAGAGGGGCTTTTTGGGTGTGGGGAAGGAAAAAATGGGGAGGGGGAGGTTACCCCTCTAAGAGTGTGGTGGAACATGTAGGGCCCAAAATGCAGGAGAGAAAAGGGGGCCCAGGTGAAAAGTATTTTTAAAGGAGCACCTCCTCAGGAAAGGATTTTCCCAGTCCGGGTAAATAATAGGGCTGCCCAGCCAAACAGTTTTAACCCGGGGGAAACCCTGTTTAAATATTAATTTCCCCCAAACCGGGTTTAGAGTAAGTCCTTTGGCCCAAATGGCAGGGGCCCTACGGAACGTTTAAAAAGGGGGGGAAGGTTAATTTTTTAGGGTACATCAGCAGGAAGGGGAAAAAAACCCCATCGGGGGAAACCCTTCAACCCGCTAAAAAACTTTGGGGAGAGAGGGGAACCCCCCGAGCTCCCCGGCCTTTACCCCGGTCCAAACCCCCCGTTTCCGGGAAATTTGGGGGCATTTAGGGTTGGCAAGACCCCGCCCCCCCCCAGAAGGGGAAGAATTGGGGAGGGAGGGTTTCTTTCCAAAAAAAAAAAGATCTGCCCCACCGAGACCCAGGGGCCCTACTACCGTGATACACCAAAGAAACCCTGCAAAAGACCCCCAGGTCCGAGTGAAACCCAAGGCCATATAAAGGGTTCCTGAAGGGCCCCAAGGGGAAGGTTTTTGGGAAGGGAGGTTCAAGGATGTTGAACTGGGAGTAATTGGGGGGTCCAAAAGTGGATGGGCAAGCCCCATTGTACTATGCCAAAGCCCAATGTGAGTGGAGATTCTGCAATGACTATCGTCGCTTAAATGGTATCTAAGGTGGATGCCTACCCCATGCCCAGGTAAAACGATTTGATTGAGCGGTTAGGACCAGCAAATAACCACCACCTTAGACCCACACAAAGGTAACTGGCAGAATCCCATTGGCAAAAGAGGCTAGGGAGAAGACCGCTTTCTCCACACCTGACGGGTCCTTTCAATATGTCCGGGAAATCCCATTTGGGTTACAGGGGGCCCCGGGCCCAACTTTCCAGAGGGCTATGGACCAAGTTCTACATCCCCATAGAAAATATGCCGCCGCAGGGCGTGGTCTGAGCCTGCATGGTGCTAGACGTGTAGTGTGAGAGCTCTGAGGGAATCTCACCCAAAACGGCTCAAATAAGCCCTTTTATGCCTGATTTTTTTTCTATTTTTTTGCTGGAGCACTTAATCCTAACCACGCCGACAGTCATCTAACGCGACCACGATCACATCTGCAGCTGAGAGGGACCGATACCTCGCCAGAGCCTTCCTACAATCCCCAGCACCGACGCCATCTTCCAAGGAAACACAGAGTACCGGAAGATCTGCTGACAAGGCCGCAATCTGAAGCAGCTGCCCGCAACTTCACCCGTGAGCCGCAGTGGGTGAGTAAGTGCTGCCCACCGCAGCACCACAACACTCTGTGCTCCGCGAGCCGTCACCGCAGTGGGAACAGCACAGCTCCCGAAAAGCGCGCCATACTACCTCCGCGTCCCCCGGCCGACTCACTCCCGCTGCGGCAGGCAATAAAACAGAGACCGGATATCACAGAGACAGCACTTGCTCCGGAGTCTGTGGTCTGCCGGCCCTGCGAGCTCCGGTGCACGAGAAGCCTCACTGCCGTGTGGAGTCATCACATTGACACGGCGGGAATCCCCGGTGATTGGCGGGAAAGCCCCAAGAGGGAAGGCGCCATCTTAACTGCGCAATCGCTGCTTAAGGGGACAGTGAAGATCATATCCCCGTCTTTATTCTGCACTGAGCCCTAATAGAGGAACCCACTTAAAACCTCTGCTGCATATACAATCGGGGCAACACCTGGGGCACCCGAACTTTTCACAACCTGATCAGAGGGACCTGCAAGGTTCTTTATACAAAAAAAAAAAAAAAAGCATAATACAGCAATACACTTGTTAAGTGGGATCTCCCTGAGTCAGTGATATCCATCAACGCTGCCCACCCCACTTACACCTTCTGTGAATTTGTAAAAGGCACATTTGCAAGGAAGCCCTAGAAGCTTATAACAAACATCAGAAATTACACTATTTGAATATCCCTGCTCATCTAGCCTTACCAAAGGATCTGCAGAAACAGGCCTGTACTGCGTTCCTCCTGTGCTATCTGCTATTTTGAACTCATTTTCCTACTTTAGGAATTATTTTGATTAGTAACATAACCAGACCCTCTGCTTCATCCAACTATCTACCCTCATCTGAATAATGGGTGGAAACTCCAAAAGAAACAAGTCTCAACCCACTAAGCTCACAGAGTTTTTCCAAACTCCGTCCACTCGCTCCCGAGATAGAGAAAGATGAAATCTCTCTCCTCCCCTATCACAAGCTTCATCCAGACACGACTCAGTCGATATGGATCATCAAACCACCTCAGAATCCTTCTGTACCTCTGAACAAACCCTTCAGCGTCTATTCTCATCATTCAGAGAATCACTCCAAAGTGACTTCAAGCAGATGATGGACGACTTTAAAATGGACATGCAAGCGCTGGTTTCTAGGACCGAGCACGTTGAAAATGGCAGAATTTGCAAAATCACATAATCTGCTAGTCGACGCTAACGGCGCATTAGAAGAAGAGGTCCAAAGACTAACTTCCAAAGTACTGGATCTTGAAGACCGCTCACGGCGCAACAATATTCGGCTCCGAGGAGTTCCCGAATCGGTCTCCCCGGACGCCTTATCCCAATTTCTCACTGATCTAATGTCCCTAGTTCTCCCAGATGCGTCTGACCAAGAATTAATGGTAGACCGCATCCACAGACTACCGAAACCTAAACATCTTGCCCCCTCAGTTCCACGTGATGTAATAGCAAGAATCCATTTCTTTAAAACCAAAGAAAATTTTCTTAAAGCTATTAGGTACTCCTTAGAACTTCCAGATAGATTCAAAAACATCTCTATCTACCCGGATCTCTCGGCAGGCACGATCCGGGTAGAAAGGCATTTGCTCCGGCAACAAAAATTCTGAGAGAAAACAATATCCCATATCACTGGGGCTTTCCGGTCAAGCTTGTTATAACCAAGGACTCTTCCAAAAACGGTTTCCTCACCCCCCCTCACTAAAGTGTCTTTTACTTGGGGCTTGTTTTCTATCCAACCAACTCCCCTCCAAAGAAAAATGTGAAACCGGGTCTAATAACCCCCTTTGGTGGGAAATCCGCCCGCGCCCAGATCACACAAACACGCCCAAATCCTTAGCACACATTCTCTTTCCCTCAGGTTTTTTAAAAAGGGGAAGCTCAATTTTTTGGGGTATCAACTCCGTTTCTTTGCAGTACCTCCAAAGACTTTTCCCCAATTTGGGGGTTTTCCCCCGGGGGAAAACAAACTGTCTCAGGCCATGGATATTTCCATGGGCCTATTCGTTACATTTGTTTTGTTTTTCTCTCCCCTTACATTTGGTTTCAATATTTTTGACAATCTGATTATATGTTGTAAGATGGGTTTTACAAACCAAATTCCCTCTGTTAATCAGGGGTTTTGGTCATTTTTATAAGTTAATGGCTTAACCCCCCCAAAAAAAGACCCTCATTATGAATGAAGTGTAAAAGCTAAAAATTACTTTTTTGGCTTCAAGAAACACATCTAAACTCAAAGGGATTTTTTTTGTTTTTAAAGGGTTTTTTGTCTGGGCCTTTCTATCTCCGGGACGCGTCAAGGCTGTCCGCTTTCCCCCCTGTTATTTGATGTGTGTAGAACCCGGGTGGATAAAAACAATGTTTTTTTTAAAAAAAAAAAAAAAAATCGATTTTTTTTTTATTTAAATCGTTTTTTTTTCAATAAATGTTTTTTTGAGGAAAAATTTTACCCCCAAAGGGTTCTTCCATCATGGATAAAGTGATTTTTAACTCATAAAAATAAAGGGTATATTTGTAACATTCACAATGCCATGCTCCCCCAAGGGTTTCGTGGTTTAGGGGCAGTTTCTCTCCTATTTATCACAGACCTCGCTTACTTACGCAGTTCTAAAACAATTTGACTCCGCAGGGTCCCACCCTTCTTCACGCAAAAATGTTACAACAAACAGATTTGAAAAAAACCTTAATCCTATTGTTCTAAAACCCCATGAATACGAATAAACCCCCGTGCCAAGTCCAAGAAGTTAGAAATATGTTCTATTTTTTGGGAGTGGAAATAGATCTGCACAACACAAGAAGAATTAAAACTAATTTGGGGAGGGGAAAGGGGCAACAGACAAAAAAAAAGAAATGAAATTTTGAGGCACAATACTGCCCCCTAGCCACGACAGACAAGTCTGGATTGTTTTGTGTGTAAATCTGAGGTTTTTTACATCTTTTCCTTATAAGGCAAGGCCAAAAAAGGACCCATTTGGGAAAATTTTTTTTAATGAAGCTCCTTCGCCTACGGTAAGGCGGGCATGGTAAAAAATAAAACATGAAACAAAGAGTGAAGGGCCTGGTGGCGAAATGAAGCACATCATGGAAGTTGGTATGAATGACCAAAAAAACACTTCTGAAAGGCGGGATCCAGTTGGTAAAAATTTTTTTGAATCCTTTTCTAAAACTGAACTGTCATGTGTGAAAAAAATTTTTATTTCTTATTATTACTGCATGTTCTGTTTTTTGGGTACAGTTTGATGAAGAAAAAAAAATTTTCCCCTTTGGGGGCAGGGGGTGTTTTGTAAAAAAAAGCAGAATTGAAAATAAACAAAAAAAATAACACATTGACTTTTTTTTTTTAGGGAATTCATGGATTCGGGGAAACACCCCCTCCAAAGATCACCATCATCCTGTTCTCAGTTTCAGAGTTATCCATCCAGGATAGGCTAAATAGCACAAATAATCATCAGACACCCCAGCCACATACCCCCATCACCCAAAAGGAAAAAAAAAACCTTTTACCCTGGAACCCCCACCAGATTTTTTGTGAAAAAATAGCATTTTTAAAAAAAGGTTTTGATTGATGAAAAAATTGCCCATTTTATTTTTTCAACCTTCTTTTCCGTCTGACTGAAAACCCCCACTTTCATTTTTAGGGTTTCAGTCACTAAAACCCCGGGTAAGTCCACCCAGCAGAGCTGAGTTTTTCGGGAAAAATGCTGGTTCAAGTGTTGGGAGAAATGGAGCAAAGTGCAACAGCTCGGAGGGGAAAAAAGTTTAAACCCAAGATGATGGGTGGAGTAATGTCCACAATGCCATTTTATTGGGGTTTTAAACAACAGAAGAAGGGAAAGTCTTTCCCTTTCACAACAACGAACGTCAGGAAATGCACACACAGCGAAAATTTCAAGAAGTGGCAGTAAAAGCTTATGAATGTGAACAAAAATTTTAAATGTCAGTACGCAGTTTGGTCACGACAATGCTGAAACGATCCAAGATAGACAGATTTAGAAGAGCAGGGGGAATACAAAGCTTTCTAAAACATATGGTTGCGTCTCATTTGCTGCACCTTTAGCCCAAAAAATTTAAATGTTCCGAATAAAGGGTAATTTGTTGAAATTGCTTTTTTAATAACATTTTTGCTCCAGCCTTTTTGAAACGGTGGGTGGAACCAAGCTAACGTCCCACAAGATGTTAATGGGAAATCGTGGTGGGCTGTTTTGAGCATATATCAAAAACTGGCCCTTTTCGATGAACTTTGTGAAAAAAATCGAGATAAAATGATGGCACTGTCACGGCCCAAAAAAAACCTCAACATTTGGGGTTAAAAAAGTTGAATAATGCGAGCTTCCTGAAACCAATTCTCAAACTTTTAAAAAAATACAGAAAAAAAAGCTGTTGGTTTTTGGTGCTTTTTAAATTTGGAAGGAACTGAGTGAACACTTTAAAAACAAACTACCAGGAAAAGAATTAAATTACAAGCATAAACAAAAGAATGGGGCAAGCACGATCCATCATTTTTTTTGGCAAAATTGTCAATAACCAATATCAGGGGCAAAACCCAAGTGTTGAGGAAGAAGAGTTTGCTTGACATGGGTATTTCCCAAAACATCCCTTTAATGCCCCCTATAAAAACTTTAGAGTAGGGGGAACCATTCAAGAAAAATGTTTTCTGAAAATTTTTAAGGAAGGTCACACCGTAAAAGGGGGAAGTCACTTAACGCTTTGGTTTTTGAGATGTTAAGTAAGATTTCACTTTTAACACAGCCTTTTTCTGCGGCGTTGAAAGAAATTCTCCCCCTTTTGGACTCATTCATTCTAAATTGGGGAAAAAGGTTGGGACCCCAAAAAAGCGGGAAAACTTTTTTTTTTTTCCGATTATGAATAGGAACAAAGAAGAAATATGATAAAATGACGACAAGTGACTACAGAACAGCAGGGACTATATTTAAAGTTTTTCATGTGTCGGCTGGCTGCAGTCTAAGTTTTTTAAAAAATTATTTATTTTGTTTAGCCAAATTTGTAACAAACATGGATGTTTTTTTAAAAACAATAACTTTTTGCGTAAGTTGTTTTTTTTCAGTTGAATAAAAAATATTTAAAAGTTATTAAGGGCGGGAATTTTTTTCCCTCCCTAAGTACAAAAGAACAGTGGTGTCAAATTTGAAAAGATTAAACCCATTAAAATGGGGGGAAAAAATAATAAAAAAAGTGATTCTAAAAAACTTTATCTATTGCATGTTAAAAAAGCAAGAAATTTTTTGGTAGAAACTTTGATTTTTAAACACGATTTTTCATCAAGCCTTCGATAGTAAAATTTAAAAACTGATTTTAAAACATTAGATTTAAATCAAATCCACCCGGTGAACCCTAGCGAAATGATTAACAATAATTCAATCTCAGGAATCTCTTTTACGGGGAAAACACATAAAATCCTGTTTGCAGACATATTTTGATAATTGGGGAAAAACCCTGAACACTCCTTGAGTTCCCTCCTCCAAATGCTTGACTCATACTCCTCCGTTTCCTACTACAAATTGAACAGATCCAAATCCAGTGTTCTCCCACTTCACATCGCTCCATTTCAAAAGCCTATCTTACAAAGAATGGGATTTACATGGTCAGAATCATCTATTGATTATTTAGGTATCAAAATAACCCCCTCTCTAGACTCCACAATAACAACTAACTTAGACTCATTATATAATTCCCTACTGAAGGAAATGAATCGCCTGTCCCAAGTCCAATTATCTTGGTTAGCTAGAATAAACATTACCAAGATGCTATTGCTTCCTCGCTTTCTATATATTTCACGATCGCTCCCATTCATATTCCCAGTAGCACTGATCACTAAGCTACAATCTATATTCCTGAAATTTATATGGGGATCTAAAAAACCCAGGTGTAGAAAGCAACATTTATTCCTTAGTATCAAAGAAGGGGGAATGTCAGTCCCTGACCTGAAACTCTATAATACAGCCTCGGTGCTTGAACCACTACATTATTTCTGGTCCGCACCGGATACACACCACTGGTCTCAAATTGAAAATTCCTCAACGTTTCCTTACACAATCAAGGACCTCTTGATAGCAGATTTACTAGATCTTAAATTCCCAGCTCCAACCTTCCCTTCCCTCCAACATGTTTTTCGAGTTTGGAAAACATACGTCAATCCCAGGAAATGGGTGTATTTTTCGAAAAAAGAATGTTGTCTACCTCTGCTCCAATTGGAGGCCCCACACCTTGGGTTAAACAACTGGATGTCAGCGGGCATTACAACAATAGCATTGCTATATGAGAAAAAAACTCTCAAAACATTTGCCGATTTAGCATCAGATTATAATCTCGACCGATCCAATTTTTATAAGTATTTACAGATCCGTCATATAATCCAAAATTGGGTTTGGCCAAAAAAATTGAAATCGGTTTCTACATATCTAAATTTTTTACAAGGGAAAAAAGGCTTTGAAAAAGGTCTTTCACTTACATATCATTTATTATTAAAGGTAGATGATCAGGGCAAACCAAATTATATAAAAAAAATGGGAAGCTGACTTATCAATCACGTTTGATTCTGAGACATGGATGGCAGCTGGTGCAGCCTCCATTAAACATTCAAAATGTGTAAATCACTTAGAAATAATGAAGAAATTACATCTTAGATGGTATCTCCCTCCAACTCGAGTAGCTCATTTTACCCAACCCAGTTCGACCCTTTGTTGGAGGGGATGTGGTCAAGTTGGAACCCTACTGCATATGTGGTGGAATTGCCCTATAACTTTCGCTATATGGGGTCAAGTTGAGGAACTTATTTCTAACCTATTTTCACTCAAGATTACTCTCACCCCGGCCCTAGCGTTACTTGACATACATCTGGGAGAATTCCCGCCTCTTATTAGGACAGTTCTTTTTCATATCCTCGTAGCAACCAGACTAACCAGAGCTAGCCACTGGAAATCCTCAGATGCCCTTTCTATCAAAGAAATTCTAAACAGAGTCAATTACCAATTTAGATGTGAAACTTCCCTTGTGATACCGCCCCATGTTGTTCCCAAAATTAAAGAAAAATGGGAGATTTGGACAGATTCCTCCTTCTATGACTCTCTATGACTCTCTACTTTGCCCAATCATATTCTATTGTATATGTGAAAGCTCTTTAGTTCTATATATGGTAATGATTTTCTTTTTCACATCAACTATATTCAACATGATGGTGCTCTACTACTGTTATTTTTACCTTCCACCCAATCTTAATTTCTACTTATTGAGAATCTTCAGCTGTAACTTTTGAGAAAGATTGTCTATGGCATGGTTTGTATGTTATTTTTGTTCATACTTACTGTTAATTATCTTGACAATGTGAAACTGTTGGATTTTACAAAATTTAAAATAAAATTCTCATGTCTCAAAAAAAAAATAAATAAAAATGCCGCTGCCTACTTGGATGACATCGTCATTTTTAGTCATGACTGGGAGAGTCATCTAAAGAAAGTCCAGGCTGTTCTGGATGTCCTGAGAAGCGCCGGGTTTAAAATTAACCCAAGTAAATATGCCCTGGGAATGGAGGAGATGAAATACTTGGGCTACATTGTCGGAAGGGGGGAAGATTAAACCTCAGATGAATAAGGTTGAGGCTATCCAGAAATGGCCCCACCCCCTTACCAAGAAACAGGTCAGGGCATTTCTTGGCATAGTCGGCTATTATAGGCGGTTTATCCCTAGGTTCGCCGAGATAGCCGTCACTTTGACAGAGTTGACAAAGGGGAAAACATCTGCCATGATTAAGTGGTCTCCCAAAGCAGAGGGGGCTTTTCAGGAGCTGAAACAGGCCCTATGCCGACAACCCGTGTTAGTAGCATAGGACTTCTCCCGGGAATTTGTGGTCCAGACGGATGTGTCGGATGTGGGACTGGGTGCAGTTTTGTCCCAGGTGATAAATGGTGAAGAGCACCCAGTAGGAAACCTCAGTAGGAAACTCCCCAGCGGAAAGAAATTATGCCATTGTGGAAAAAGAGGGTTTGGTCATAAAGTGGGCACTAGACTCCCTTCGGTACTATCTGCTAGGTAGGAAGTTCAAGCTTGTGTCCGACCATGCCCCACTAAAATGGATGCGGGAGAAAAAAGGGAACAATTCGCGGGTCACCCGCTGGTTTCTGGCATTACAAGATTTCTTGTTTTCTGTAGAGCATAGGCCAGGCAAGTTACAGGGAAATGCGAATGCCTTGTCAAGGGTCTATAGTTTGGTGGCTGAAGTTGCCCAAAACCCTGGTTTTAGGCTGACGGGGGGGGTATGTAGTAAGCCACAAGGGGCCGTGGTGGACGGCCGATATGTCTCACCGAGATGCCTGGTCTCGGTGTGTTAAAAAGCCATATAGTACTGGTGTCAGCGGCATTAGGCCACTGCACACGTTTCTTACAGTATATGTTTAGTATAACTGCTATGCAGTTAATTGGGTAGGCTCTTTACTGGAGTAGCCAAAAGAGCGGGGTGGGTTGGCTACTCCCATGTCCAGGTCCAGGCCTTGGTTTTGTTTTCAGACCTATGTAAGCCTGGCAAGTCAGGTGAGCAGGGTGTGTGTCTGCTCAGAAGGAGTTTGACAGTGTGAGAGTCAGACAGAGTGTCTACAGCAGGCTGTCTGCGAATCCCCTAGAGACTGGATCCTGATACAGGAACAGAACCAGAGACTGAGTTACACACGGACACTATACTGTTTTTTTTTGCTCTGAAGGCCAGCTATGTTGTTTTTCCTTTTGTATATACCTTTCTGGCAATAAATGCCACTATAAAGGAAGTCGCAGACTGTGTTTTCCCTATACTACCTTTGAGCTGATTCCCTACAACATATACAAACAAGATGGGAATTTTAAAGCCATCATACCACTCAGGAAGGAGACGGGTTCTGTGTATTAGAGATGAACGTGCTTTGGTCTGACATGTGTATATCAACCCAAGAACAAAAGCAAAAGACCTTGTGAAGATGCTGGCAGAAACTGGTAAGGTTGTATCATTTTCCACAGTGAAATGAGTACTATATCAACATGGACTGAAAGGCCAGCCAGGAAGAAGCCATTAATTCAAAAGAATCATATAAAATCTAGATTAATGCTTTCAAATGCACATAGGAACAAAAACCTACATTTTTGGAGACATGTCCTGTGGTCTGATGAAACTAAAACTGAACTGTTTGGCCGTAATGACCATCGTTACATTTGGAGCCAAAATGGAGACGCTTGCAAGCCTAAGAACACCATCCCAACTGTGAAACACGGGGGTTGCAGCATCATGTTGTGGGTTGTTTTGCTGCAGGAGGGACTGGTGCACTTCACAAAATAGATGGCAGCATGAGGAAAGAAGATTATGTGGCAATACTGAAGCAACATCCCAAGACATGAGCCAGAAAGTTAAAGCTTGGGTGGAAATGGGTCTTTCAAATGGACATTAACCTGAAGCATACTGCCAAACTGGTTAGCAAGTGGCTTAAGGATAACCAAGTCAATGTTTTGGAGTAGCCATCAGAAAGCCCTGATCTCAATTCTATCGGAAATTTGTGGGCAAGGCTGAAAAGGCAGGTGTGAGCAAGGAAAGCTACAAACATGGCTCAGTTACATTAGTTCTGTCAGAAGCAATGGGCCAAAATTACTATTGTGAAAAGCTTGTGGAAGGATACCCAAAATGTTTGACCCAAGTCATAAAGTTTCAGGGCAATCCTACCAAATACTAATGAAATGTATGTAAATTTCTGAGTTTGCAGAAAGTAATAAAAATGAGAAAAACATGCATATGTGTCTTTTTATATAGTGTATGTAAACTTTTGGTTTCAACTGTATATATCTACATATATACATCTACATATATACTATATCATATATTATATATATATATATATATATATATATATATATATATATATATATATATATATACACACACACACATAGTTGTGCCACATTATTATGACCACCTTGATCATGCTTTTCCAACCAATGTTTGACATTTCTAAGTGTGTTACATTGCGTATTGCCTTACCGGAGGATCATGTCTACCCCAGGAATGATCATGTATGATTGTTTATGATCTGCAAGGATGAATTCACATCCACATATATAAGTGGACCCTGAAAATGCCATGAAAATATTTCCCAGACCGTAGCGCTGCAAGCTTGTGTTCTTAGAGCAATGGTTACAGGGTGGTTTTTTTATATTCTGTTTAATAAAGCCGAAAACCTGACTCATCATAAAAGGCAATCATTTGCCAATCAGCAGAGGTCTAATTTGGATACTGCAGTGAAAATTGAAGCCTTTTTTGTCGATGAAATTTTAACCTCTTACCAACATACGTCCTGATGGCGGTAAGAGGCACTGCGATCCCGCTACACAGCCACCAGGTGTTAACAGCTAATTGCAACTAACACCCGGCGGTTACAGTGCAGGAGGCTGCCGCCGACGCCCTGTGCTATCTAGCCCCTTAGGTTCCGCGGCAAAGATGGCTGCCGCATCTAAATGAATGAGAAACAGTGCCGTGCACCTTTCCTCACTACGATCGGGACATAAGCGGCGATATTGCTGTGTCCAGATCGCCTAACATGGCAGCTACCTAACTATTGAAGGCAGACCCTATATACACCTACCTAACTACTGGTGGACAGTATATACCTACCTACCAGATGGGGGACCTATGTACCTACTTACCTATAGGGGGGCCTTATATACCTACCTACTTGGGGCCATACATTACCATCTACTTACAGGGGGGATCCTATGTATCTACTTACCTACTGGGGAATCCTATATACCTACTTATCTATTGGGGAACCCTATGTACCTACTTATTAGGAGGGCCTTTATATATACCTACTGGTGTCCTATGTACCTACTTACTGGGGGAGCCTTACATACCTACCTACTGAGGAAACCCTATGTACCAACCAATTTATGCTCCTTTTCGGTAGGTTAGACCATTAAAATTATTCAGATTAGAAGGCTGACTCTTCCTATTAAGTAGGTAAAGTCTCCCTTCAGTATATGGTTCCCTCAACTACCTATTGTGGGCACTATATAGCTAATTCTACCTACTTAATAGGAAGAGTTTACCACTTATCTGACTAATTTTAGGATCTAATCTACCTAAAAGGGGTGTCTCTCTCTCTGCCTGCCTAATAAATTATTATTTTTTTTTGTTGGGGGAGGGTTCTGGGTGTGTTTCTACCTACTGGTGGCACAAATGAGGGCCCTTTAATTGGTTTCATTGTTTGAGTGTAACATGTTTGTGTGGTAAATTCTGCAGGGACGATTTGTGGCCAGGAGAAGATGTCATAGTGGTCTGCACCAGATGAAGAAAGAAAGAGAGAGTGACTCATCAGTCCCTAAATGTAGCTGCATGGTAATCACTTAAGTTTGCAGAGCCTGTGCACTGGTATCTACCTGTATATGATCACTTTATGGTGGCAATAGTGTAACGGTTTACATTCAGTAACAGTACAATGTTATTATTCAGACCATTTATGGTGGTGATATGTGGGGGGGATGATGATGATGTTCCGCTATTAAGGTAGTAGGTGCTTGTCTATTGGTTTTATTGATATTATTGGTCTTGGTATATTAGTTTGCTCAGTAACAGTATGATGGAATTAGTCACTATAGGGTAGTAATATGTGGTCATGATGTTGTGGTATTATCTAGTCTGTATATTGTTGTTATTGGCCTTGCTAGTTTGGTTTGATGGACTGGTTTGGTCAGTAACATTATGGTGGTATGAGTCACTATATAGTGGTGACATGCAGTGATAATGTGGTCCTTGTATACAGAGTACAGATAAGTCAATTACAGGGGTTGTCTCACTACGAAGATCATAGTTTAAAATGAGGGGACCAAAAATCTAAGCATGTCCGTCCTTGGTTACCATAAGCAAAGTGCTATGGTTTATGAGAATGGGCTGTTTTATTTGTGCTTAGCAACAGTGTTTGAGCGCAGGTGGGGTTACACCCAGCTAATGTATTACTGGCTGTCAGCCGAGTGTTCTGTCCCGCCCAGGTTGCGGACGGAAACGCGCAGGCAAAGACGATGCAGTGAACAGGTCGCAGGCGGGAACGTGCAGGCAAAGGCGATACAGTTAATAGGTCATGGACGGGAAGAGAGAGAGAAAAAAAAGTCACCCATCTTTCAAATGCCCATTCTAGTCCCACAAGACAGTGAGAGAAGAAAAAATCACCCATCTTTTCTAGAGTCCTGAATGTCAAATGCCTATTATATTCCCATGAGAAAGAGAGGGGAAAAAATCACCCATCTTTCCCAGGGCCCTGAATGTCAAATGGCCATTCTAGTTAGAAAATATGTAGAGAGCAAGAATTTTAGATATACACTATCGAGTTACACTTAGCTTTTCACTTCCAGTGATTCCAATGACTGCTGAGAGCTTCTCCCTTCTCCCAGCTCACACAGAATGAACCATCACGTGCATACTTTGGGGCATGTCTGCAGAGAATTAAGATACTCCCTGCAGGGAGGAGAAACACGCCCCTCCATTTCACAAGCTCTGCTTGGCAACCAGCAAAAAACATTGCCAACTGTTGTAACGAGACAACCCCTTTAAACTGTTCAGTATAAATTCCAACAAAAACTAAACCCAAAAAACAGAAGCACAGTTGCATTTTTTCCTTGTTTTTTTGGGGGGAAGGGAGAAGAAGCAAGAGGGAACAGAGGCTGTATTACTTGTTTTTCTTTGGCTCCATTTGAAATTAATTTTCTTCTATTAGACAATCCCTTTAAGCAGAAATAATTTTCTGCAGCGCGCTACACCACAAACATCTGTCACTTCAAGTCGGGAACCTGCCGTTGAAAAGTATTGGTCTACAGCCGTTGTCTGGGGGTAGAAGGGCCCAAGCTGAAGTTTTGCACCCGGGCACATGAGTCTTTAGCTACGCCCCTAACACCACTGCAGAGTATGTAAAGTATTACATACTTATTAAAATCTATAACTTGGTCTTCCAGAGAGAGAGGGAATGTGAGACTGAAGCTTCTTGGGTCTACCAGAGACCCACTCTGAGCCATGTTTAAGCACTTTTTTGTAAGTCCACTTTAACGTAATCATTGCACAAGCAGTAATATGGTATCTGGGGTTTAGGCTTCTAAAGTCAACTTCAAATGAGAGTCTTCTTTTCTAAACCTTTGGAGCCCTGAAATGTTAGGTGTACAATATGGTGTCAGAGCTTGGGCCCACTGGATAATCCTGTGGTACTCTAGTGAGAGGTATGATTTTTGTAGCCGTCCACTGCTTCAGCTAATTCATGTAGGTCCAGGACAAGACTGATACATAAAGGGGTATTTCAACAGTAGAAAATGCTTGTTAGTCTTTCATTGCATGATGGAAGATAGAAGACAAGAAGCATACTCACCTCCTGCATCCTGTTGTTCAGCGTTCCCAGCTGTAGCTTTGAACATTTATCGTTCACGTGACAGGTGCAGCCAATCACAAGGCGCATTGTTCACGGGCAAGTGACCGCTGTGGCCTGTAAATGGCTGCACCTGTCACGTGAACAATAAACATTCACAGCTACAGCTGGGATCACTGGGACACCTGCGGTGACGGAATAACAGTGTCCAGGAGGTAAGTATGATTCTTTTCTATTTTCCATCATACCCTGACAGACCAACAAGCATTTTCTACTGTTGGATTACCCCTTTAACTCGGTATTCCCTAATAGGATATTTGCAATGGAGTTCCTAAACCACAAACTTCATTGAGATTTATTTGACTTTTATCATGCTATTAGCAACTATTAAAAAAGTCACAGAAGTAAAGTACAGTATTAAGAGGACTGTATTGTGGTTGAAAAAAGGAGTCTCAATTCCCCGCCAATCCAGTGCAGAAGCCCTGGTGATTTCTTGCTGGTCTTTGTGTACAAGCAACTGGCGATTACGTGCTCTGGCTGCATGTGACCACTGCAGACAATGAGTAGTGGTCACATGCATACTACCGGCATTGCCACTCTGTGTTTGTGCATTCTGCATCCAAATTATAGAAAACTGCAACCATGACAAAAAAAAAGCTATAGAAATGTCTTTGGTCGTCCTGTCATCTATATACAAGGCTCATATAATCAGATACTACAACTTTTATCCACTCCTCAGGTCTGTCAGTCTTGTTCATATTTGTCCTACAGTCACACCCCTTTGCCTCTTTAATGTAAGGATATAGCATATCCACAAAGCCTACATGCAGTATTGAAAATAGGAATGCAAATTGCTCCTCTTGTGAATTCATTTCAATGAAGGGCATATGATGTTTTAATAATGTAGCCTGAGAATAAAATAAGCTAGAACTGAACTATATTATAGACATTGTGCATACAAGTATAGGCATCACCCATGTACCATGCTATTAATGACCATCACTAGTCCTACATTCACTCCTTGAATAAGGTCCTACACTTGTTTAGTTCTGCATTGAAACAGATGTTTGCTTTCACTAATATAGATTCATCTAGAGCAGAACGCCTGAGATTGCTGCTTCGGAGCTATGCATTTAACCTGTTTGTTTCAGAATAGGAAACACGGTCTCTGTCTCCTACATCTATTATCTTAACTCTAGGAAACCACAATTTGCAGGACAAGCAAGTTAAAAACAACACATCAGGATACAGTTTAATAAGACGCAGACAAGGAGCTGCCTTATTGGCTCGAGAGACTAGCAGAGGCAACGTTGCTCTGGAAACCCAAGTATGAAGAGGAACGCGAGCATCCGTTTCACCTGACCTTTTCATAAGCATTCAGCGCAATAGTCAACAGGACAAATTAAATGTGTGTGTACACAAACCGGCTGAGATCATAAAACATTGATCAATCTTCAAAGTCTTTATGGTAGCAATATAGAAAAAGAGGAAATCGCTGTGCAAACCTTAAAAATGTTTAGCATCATGTCCAGGAATCCCCTTAGGTTCTATTCCAAACAACCCTACAAAATGAGACCCTTAGCTGATCCAGCAATGGTGAGGTCAGAGACAGCAGTCTATGACTCTCCTGTCACTGTGTATTATTAACACCGAGAGGTCAAAGGCAGCAGCCACATAGGTAATAGAATATGAAATATAAAGGAATATAGAGAAACATTCCCCCTCCCTGTCCAAGGTTTCTGGAATAGATGGGAGATAGGTCGCTCATTATGCTCTGTAGCTCTGATCATCAAATCACATTGCTCAGCTTATTACGATTATGATCACTCAGTGGTATATGTGCAGGGTGAATTGCATTAGTTGACCTACTGATATCCTGGTTAACTTCTAAAAATGGAAAGCAACAGGCATATATTAAAAAAGGGTTTTTAATATAGATCCCAAGACCTTCTTCCAGGAACCCATTGGACGAAGCGTGGGGCAAATTATGGGTTTGTATTATCCCTGCCTTTTAATTTTCCTTGTATGTGTGACAGCTATGAGCCTGTTAGCGGAATGCAGGTCAGATATATATGACATCTCATTTTTGGATTATATGCCCTGCTTTATGAGTAGCAATATTTAGATACGATCCAGCATATTTCTGTTTTTATTGGGTGCTTTACTGCTGTTGACATTTTTAAGATGCATATATTGAATTTTATGTATTTTCAATAAATCTACAATCTATTTCATACGTTCCAGAGTGTTTGTAGTTTATTAGTGTTAGGCTCGGTCTACACAGCAAATGTCAAAATACCATTCAAAATCTGACGTTTTTGCCATGGATTTGCACAAAAGCAGCAAATATCCTGTTGAATCCTGCGGAATATACAACATGTTGCATTCGAGTTGGTTACATAAATAAAATTGGTCAAACAGTTACAAAGTGACAATAAGTAACTAACAACAGGTACAAAGGGGAAAAAAGTATTTAGTCAGCCATCAATTGTGCAAGTTCTCACACTTAAAAAGATGAGAGAGGCCTGTTATTGACATCATAGGTCGAGAAAACAAACGAGAAAACAAATCCAGAAAATCACATTGTCTGATTTGGAAAGAATTTATTTGCAAATTATGGTGGAAAATAAGTATTTGGTCCCCTACAAACAAACAAAGATTTTGGCTCTCACAGGACCTGTAACTTCTTCTTTAAAAGGCTCCTCTGTCCTCCACCCCATTACCTGTAGTAATGGCACCTGTTTGAACTTGTTTTCAGTATAAAAAACACCCGTCCACAACCTCAAAAAGTCACACTCCAAACTCCACATGGTGAAGACTAAAGAGCTGTCGCAGGACACCAGAAACAAAACTGTAGCTCTGCACCAGGCTGTGGGAGCAATAATTAGAAAATGGAAGACATACAAGACCACTGATAATCTCCCTTGATCTGGGTCTCCACGCAAGATCTCACCCCGTGGGGTCAAAATGATCCAAGAACGGTGAGCAAAAATCCCAAAACCACACGGGGGTACCTAGTGAATGACCTGCAGAGAGCTGGGACCAACGTAAGGCTACCATCAGTAACACACTACACCGCCAGGGTCTCAGATCCTGCAGTATCCACCTGCTTAAGCCAGTCCGGGCTCTTCTGAAGTTTGCTAGAGAGCATTTGGATTATCCAGAAAAGTATTGGGAGAATGTCATATGGTCAGATGAAACCAAAGTAAAAACTGTTTGGTAGAAACACAACTCGTTTGGAGGAGAGAGAAGGCTGAGTTGCATCCAAAGAACACCATACCTACTGTGAAGCATGGGGGTGGCAACATCATGCTTTTGGGCTGTTTCTCTGCAAAGGGACCAGGACCACTGATCCGTGTACATGAAAGAATGAATGGGACCATCTATCATGAGATTTTGAGTGCAAACCTCCTTCCATCAGCAGGGGCATTGAAGATGAAACGTGGCTGGGTCTTTCAGCATGACAAAAGATCCCAAGCACACCACCAGGGCAACGAAAGGAGTGGCTTCATAGAAGCATTTCAAGGTCCTGGAGTGGCCTAGCCAGGCTTCCCCGAAACTCAAAAAACCCTAGAAAACCCCTTTTAAAAGGGGGTTGGGAAATTTGCGGTGTTGCCCCGTAAAAAGCCCCAAAAAAATCACTGCTTAGAGGGAAGGTTTTGCATGGAGGAAGGGGCCCAAATACCAAACAATAGTGGGGTGGCCCAAAATTGTGAAGGGCTTACAGAAATCGTTTGACCTCTGTAAATTTCCCCAAAAGGTTATATAAAAAAGTATTTTAGATTAACTTTTGTTTTTTGAAACCAAAAAACTTATTTTCAAAACCCTTAATTTGCAAATAAATTTTTTCCCCCAAAAGTGATTTTTGGGATTTTGTTTTTTTAATTCCTTTTCTCTTATAGTTGAGGTTTTTTCTCTTGATGTCAATTTTCAGGTTTTCTTCATCTTTGTAAATGGGGGAACTTGCACAATTCATGGGGTTACTAAAAAAAAGGTTTTTTTCCCCCCTGTATATGGATGATGTAGTCCTTTTTTTATAGGTTTAAAAACCCAAAAAACCCGTCTTCTTCGTATAGTCAACCTTTTCCAATCCCAAACCCAAAAATTGGGTTTAAAAACCCAAAGAAGAAGGGTTTTTTAGTGGGGGGAAAATTTTTTTCAATTGGGTGCAAATTTAATTTCCATAAAGTCTATTTGGGCCCATAAACCGTAAACTGAAAAGCGGGGTTTCTTTTAGCCCCGTACTATAACCCAAGGGCGTTATTTCTTCCAAAATGCCCAAAACGGCTTTATTTGGGGGCTTTTATGAAAGTATATGTTTCCCCCGGGGCCCAACCGCCCTGGAACAAATTTCCCAAAATGAACACACAGGGAGAAAAGAGTAGCTTTTGTGGGGCGGCTCAAACACTGAATGATAAGACCCCTGCTGGAGGGTTTGGGAATAACAGGTCGTCCACTGCGCTGCTGATTGGGTTTCAGGGAGTTAAGGTTTCCTCTGCCCTTCATCCCGTTCCGGGCTGTTCAACTTCAGAACCCGTTTATTAAAACAAACAAGCAAGTGACTTTTGGGGAGGGCCAAAACAGCAGCTTTTCAGCGTTTTTCAAATTTAATCAGAAAAAGGGAAAAAAAAGATAACCCGAAGGACCGAAAGATCCCCGGGGTGGAAAAGGAGGAGAGGAGGGGAAAGGGGAGTTTTTTTTTAATGGGGGCCCCCGTAACTAATATTTAAACTTTTTTTATGAAAATTTATGAAAGA
>JAODAL010013226.1:0-92153 GCA_025379985.1 Phyllomedusa bahiana
TTTGGGGTTCCTGTGCACCTCAAAACTGCTCTTTAAGCGGGAAAAACAGCTCTGACACCCCTTCCCCAGGCCTTTTGGCCAGTACATGCCCGGAGGGAAAACTATAGGGTGATTTGGCCCCCTTTGGGAAAAAAAGTTTGACATTCCTGGTCTAAATGGATCAATAGTTACATCAGCCATCATAATATAATATAATAATATATCAGCTTAAAATATAGAAATTCCCCTTCTCCCATCAGAAACCACTTTAAAGTTATGAGACTCTGCCTCTTTCCACAAAAACAGCCAAAAAAGTTCAAAATGAGCCTTTTTTAAGATGGGGATACAGAAAGGGGACAGTCCCGACATTTACCCTAGATAGACAGCCCCTGGGTTATGGGGGATAGGGACGTAGGTTAAAAAAAACCCTGATTTTCCCTTCATCCCTTTTTCCGCCCCCCTTTGTTTGAATTTTGGGACATATGTCTTTTTTTCAACCTATAATTTGTAACTTTGTTTGTTTTTTAATTTAAACTTATACTAAGTCAGGAAGGTTATCATTCATCCAGTTTTGGATAGTTCAGAGAAGGGTTAACACCCCTTTTACTTTTTTTGCAGTCTGTGCCCCTGTTTAGAATACTGTATTTCACGACACTTTCTGTCTCTCTGTGGTATGCTGGCACTTCTGGCTGTTATGGAACATGGAGCTAAAAATGGCAACATGCCACACCACACGTACCAATTGTATGGGTAAGGGGGGTTCCTGGGGCCGGGCAAGGTGGCGTAATAGTCTGCACCAAAGGGGCCAAATGTATCAAAACTGTCTAGGTGTAAGACTTTCTTTGTTGCCCATAACAACCAATATTGGCTTATTTCATATAGTGAAATGCTGATAAGTACATATGTTTAACATGTGCTGCTGTGGCACAACTACAAGTGGCAACATACCACACAGCACAAATTTAAAAGGGTTGTTTGATCGTACAGTAAGTATTTACTTGGAGGCAGTTAAAAAAGAGTGGGGGGACGGGGGAACAGTTGAAAAAACCTGTATCCCAGGGCTGGACAGTCAAAAACAAAGTGTTGGGGGCCCTAAAGAGGATTTTCCCACGCAAGACAGGGGGGGGAAGAAGGTAAAAAAAGAGTCGTGCCCGTGTGGGCCCAGAAACCGGGGGAAAGGAATTTTGCGACTTTCCAATGTTTTAGGGGGATGGATCTGTGTGTGAATCAGCCCCCGAGAAAACCCCCACAAGTCTTTGTTTGTAACTAGGAGAGAGAAGTAAGTCGGAACATAACTCAAGAACTTCCTGTACAAGCGAATGTTATTTCTCTACTTTTTACAAGCAGTTTTTCTATGAGCACATGTGTAAGGAAAATTTTGGAGATATTGGCCCCTTGGAGGGGAAAGTTCAGGTGACGCCTCTTTAAAAATAAGCAGGATAAATTTTTAATGATAAACAGAAAAATTTTTAATAAATAAATGGGGCTTTTTTGGTGACATTTAGTAATTTTACTATGGACAATTTATTAGATTTATTCAAAAGTGTACGATAAGGGAATTACTGATGAGATAATGTCCTCATACAACATTACTGTTTCACACTATTTAAAAAAGAATGAAATCTTACAGACGAATGAAATTCTACACTACAGAAATATCTTCAGTGGAAACTCCCGGCCTCTCCTTCGAGACATCCCTGTTTATAAATGAATCACTGTAGTGATGCAATGTTGCCTTACTAGCAAGGTGTGGTTAAAACAAGAAACTGATGAGAATATACTGACAAAAAACACCTCGGCATTGAGATTAAAAAGGATAAAAATGTGTCAACTTTCTCCCAAAACTGTCATAATTTTTGTGATTTTAAAAATGACTATGATAGGCCCGAGGTGTTCTTCATTTGGAAAGGATATTCCCTCATTGACATTTATCATATAACAGAATAATGAAAATTGGTAATTTATGGTCTCACCTTGGGGAAAGTATTGATCATTAGAATGAGAGTCCCGAGTCCCCAATTCTCTGTACTGCTATAGTGATTGGAAGAAACAATCAATTTTTAATCACCTATACAGTGGATACGTTAAAAATGCCAGATAATTGGAGATTCCACTGCCAGGACACATATTGATCATAAGAATGGGGGTTCTGAGGTTCCCCATTTCTCTTTACCGTTATCGTGATCAGCAGAATACACTTTTTAAACTCCCCTTTTGCTGGATACAGGAAAAAATGTCAAAGTGTTACCTTTTTTTTTTAAATTTAGATAAAAAATTACAAATATAACCCCTATCGTTTTTTCCAAATAAAATGACTAGAGAGAAAAAAGTACCTTGCATTTCTCCCCCTTTGGGTTTTCACTGCCGTAAAGAATAACAACAAGAAAAAAAGGTTTTTTTTAAAACACATTTTTTACAAAAAAAAATACATAAAAAAGAAAAACATGCTCATTTTTTAAAAATTCCCCCCTGTTTATTTATTAGTCACTTGAACCACTTGGAAGGAACGGGCTTGTCTCCAGAGAAAAAACGTGTTTGGTGACATGGATATCAAAACCAGAACAAAAAGCATAAGCCTTGTGAAGATGGGGGGAATGGGAAGATGTGTCATTATCCACAGTGAAACGAGTACTGTATTAACATGGGCTGAAAGGCCACTCTGCCAGGAAGAAGCCATTATTCCAAAAGAAACATATAAAAGCCAGATTAAGCCAGTTCGCACATACACACAGGAACAAAGACCTACATTTTTGGAGACATGTCCTGTGGTCTGACAAAACTAAAATTGAACTGTTTGGCCATAATGACCATCGTTATATTTGTAGGAAAATGGGAGAAGCTTGGAAGCCTAAGAACGCCATCCCAACTGTGAATCATGTTGAGGGTTTGTTTTGATGCAGGAGAGACTGGTGCACTTCACAAAATAGATGGCATCATGAGGAAAGAAGATTATGTGGCAATACTGAAGTAACATTTCAAGGCATCAGTCAGGAGGTTAAAGCTTGGACGGAAATGGGTCTTCCAAATGGACAATGACCAGAAGCATACTGCCAAACTGGTTACAAAGTGGCTTAAGGATAACCAAGTCAATGTTTTGGAGTGGCCATCACAAAACCCTAATCTCAATCCTATTGAAAATTTATGGGCAAAGCTGAAAAGGTAGGTGCTAGCAAGGTGACCTACAAATATGGATCAGTTACACCAGTTCTGTCAGAAGGAATGGGCCAAAATTCCTACCAACTATTGTTAGAAGCTTGTGGAAGGATATCCAAAATGTTTGACCCAAGTCATACAGTTTAAGGGCAATGCTAACAAATGCTAATGAAATGTATGTAAACTTTTTACTTTGCAGAAAGTAATAAAAAATGTTTTAAAAAATTCTCTCTCTCATTATTCTGGCACTTGGCAAATATAAATAATTTTGGTAATCTTAATTAACCTAAAAACAGGGAAAGTTTATTCTGATTTCATGTCAGATAGTGAGAAAATGATGCATAAGTGTCTTTTTATATAGTGTATGTAAACTTCTGGTTTCAGCTGTATATACAGTAAAATAATTTATATTTGCCAAATGCCAGAATAATGAGAGAGAATCAGAACCTTCCAAAGACATGACATCATCATAAGGGCTGTCCCAAATTTTGTAAAGGCATAGTAATCCCAGTGTATGTAAACGTTTGACTTTGAAGAAAGTGCCTTAAACAATTCTCTATCTTTCAATATTCTGGCATTTGTAAAATATAAATAATTTTGGTAATCTTAATTGACCTAAAACGGGTAAGGTTTATTCAGATTTCATGTCAGATAATGAGAAAAACGCGCATATGAGTATATTTACATAGTGTGTGCAAACATCTGGTTTAAACTGTATATATATAAATGTTTAGACCACTCGGAAATAAATGCATGCACTTAACCACATAATACAATGTGCAAAACAGAACTGTATAGTGCAGTACCCAACACCAAGTGAGTCACATATCTGTCTGTCTCACTCAACTGTCTCACACATGTGTTTAAGGCTATGTTCACATGGCTGATTGACGCCGTAATTGCAGGATGGATTTCGCCCGCAATTACGGCGTGTGTACGGGGGCGGGGTGGCCGGTTGCCCACCGGCCCCATAGACTTTCATTATCCACGGCGCATAATGTGCATGTCACTTTCTCCCCGCTCGCTGTATTTCGCGAGCGGGGAGAGGAGATGGAATCCATAGTTCTCTATGAGAACTGTGGATTACCGTAATGACAGGGACGGATGTCAGCTGTATTTGCGCGCAGTATGGCGCGCAATACGGACTGAAATCCGTCCCAAAATCAGCCGTGTGAACATAGCCTGTCTCACATTTATGTGTCTCACACGTGTCTGTCTCACACGTCTGTCTCAAACAACTATCTGTCTCACACATCAGTCTAATTGTCTTACACGGCTGTCTGTTTCACACATGTGTCTGTCTCACACGTCTGTCTGTCTCACATGTGTCTGTTTCACACATCTGTCCAGTGTCAGACTGGGGTGCCTAGGGCCCACCAGAGGAATTGATTTTAGGGGTAAACTTTGCCTTGCTGTCTCCACCACCTGTACGGTGTCCCGCCAGGTCTCACTTCAACTTAAACAGATGATGTTATCACATCATCACACTAGTCTGTGATCAAGATGTAGCGCTGGGCCTTCTGAGTCTCTCTCACCTAATTGCAGCAGGACACCAGTGGTGAACATAAAAGATCTAAAGATATACATCCCTCCCAGACCCCGAATGATACATTTCATATAAATAAAAATATATTAAAAACTATAACACAAAGTACTGAGTATAAAACCACAAAATAATGGTCGTACAGTTACCAAATAACACCACTACATAAAACCAGAATCCCAACGGTATTATTACCAATAATTAAGACCAAATTACAGCCACATCATGACCACATATCACCACCACATAGTGACTGAATAATACCATCACACCATTACTGAATATAAACCATTAAACTTTGCACACATATAAGTGATTACAGTTCAGGTACATTTAGTGACTCGCAGGTGACGTTTCTGCGATAAGTCGTTCACGTTCCCTTTTCTTCTCCATCCGGTCCACACCACCATGCTGACTTCTCCTGGCCAATACTTGTCCCCACAGATTTGGACACAAATATCTTAGAATCCTCTCTTTTCCAGCAACTTCATACTTATAGGTATATAAGTCCCCTCAGTTAGGTAGGGGTATAGGTCTCCTCAGTTAGGCAGGTATATAGATATATGTCCCCTCTGTCAGGCAGGTGTATGTACATATATGTCTCCTCAGGCAAGCAGGTTTATAGATATAGGTCCCCACAGGCAGTATATAGTTATATGTCCCCCCAGGTAGTATATACAGTGTGTGCAGAATTATTAGGCAAGTTGTATTTGAGAGGATTTCTTTTTATTATTGAACAACAGTATGTTCTCAATCACCAAAAGATCATAAATATCAAGCTTAATATTTTGGAAGTTGGAGTGTTTTTTTTTTTTAGATTTGGCTATACTTAGGAGGTATCTGTTTGTGCAGGTAATTACTGTGCAGAATTATTAGGCAATTAATAAAAATCAAATTTTACCCAAATCTCACTGTTTATTTTCACCAGGTAAACCCAGTATAACAAGAGACAATTTAGAAATAACATTTTGACATTCAAAACAAATAACAAATCAGTGACAATTTGGGAATTGATTTAACGAAGTGGAATTCGTTTGAATTTCAGGAAATTTGGGATCTGAAACGAAAGTCAAAGTTTGGGGATTTGGGTGACGGAATTTGTGCTTTTCATTGATAAAATGGTGCGAGCACATGGCGTTACATGGGGCAAGCTGCATGAAGAAGAAGGGCATAGCCTGACAGTGACATTGCAGAGATGAAGCCAATCAGAGACCGGCGGGATTCTGTGACGTCACCGCACTTTTATAAGTCCAGGCGCGACGCTGGGAGCTACACTCCTCTCACTGTACTGATCAGGGAAGGTGCTGCTGCGGCCTGATTGTGATAGCGTAGCTCTTACTGAAAAATTTGATTTTTATACAGCGATTTTTTGTAGGGTGTCTAAAGCTTGTCTCAGAGACTGTTCTATGAATGTTCTATTTCTGATTTTTTGGGGTTATTGGATCTGAAGTCCAGTGTGCGTCCCCTGCGCTGCATATACATTTTAATGCTTTTCTGCTCACAGCACATTGAATATCCAAGGGGGATCTAAGCCAGTTCCTGTTGTTTTTCATTTAAAGGAAACAGCGTTTTTACAATACAAATACCACTTCATTTTTGGCTGCTCTAATTCTTTTGCGCAATTTACATCCAGGGTTAATTAAGCGTTGTTTTTCTGCTGTGGTGACTCCAAGAAACCGTCTTTTTCACCGCCAAAAAATACAATTTTCCTGTAGCATAATTCACAAGTGAAGGTTAATTAAAATTTTTTTCTCTTGTTGTGTAGCGTCAAAAATACGCCATTGTAACACGCTACAAAGCTCGTAGTTTGTGGCTGCTCAATTCTTTTGCACAATTTACATCCAGGGGTTAATTAAGCGTTGTTCTGCTTGCTGTGGTGGGCTAAAAGAAAACGTTTATTTCACCGCCAAAAAGAAATTTTTCCTGTAAAATAATTTCACAAGCGAAGGTTAATTACAAGTTTTCCTCTTGTTGCGTAGCGTAGAAAACACGCCATTGTAACACGCTACAAAGTTTGTAGTTTTTGGTTGCTAAATTCTTTTGCGCAATTTACATCCAGAGGTTAATTAAGCGTTGTTCTGCTGCTGTGGTGACTAAAATAAACCCTTTTTTTTCACACCAAAAAATACATTTTTTCCTGTAGCATAATTCATAACCGAAGGTTAACTACAAGTTGTTCTGTACTGTAAAATACACACCATCTTAACACGCTACAAAGATGGTAATTGTTGGCAGCATATTTCTTTTGCGCAATTTACATCCAGGGGTTTAAATTTTAAACGTTGTTCTGCGTTGTGGTCACTAAAATAAACCGTTTTTTTTCCACCGCCAAAGAAGAAATTTTGCCTGTAGCATAATTCATGTCCCCAAGGTTAATTAAGCTTGTTTGTGCTTTTATATTCAGTTTAAAATACACAGTGTTTTTAAAACGGCACATACAAGTCAATTTTTCCTGCCATTTGTGAAGCGCAATTTATATCCAAGGGTTACCCAAGCTTCTTAGTGGGTTCATTTGGAGTCAAATATGGGTGTGTATTTATCATATACAGATATCTTCATCAAACGTGTCTGTACATTTTAGAACAAACAGTATGTCAGACAGAGAGGTGGCAGGCTCTTCACCTGCGAGTGGCAGTGGCACAAACATTCCTGGAGCAGGCCCAGGTCGCATTTACAGCAAGGGGACGTCGCAGCAGGGGTCACTCGGGTGAGGGCCACAACTGCCGCTGTCAATCTAGCACCCGTGTGTTGTTCAGCAACCAATGATTCTTGATTGGTTGACTAGGTCATCCACTTCTCCCAGATGACATCTGACAACCCCAGCCAAGAGTCGGTGGGAACGTCAGACACAACCCTTAGTTGGCATGGCCCGGGAGCCGGTCAGCGGCCCTCACCTGTCCTCAACCTGCCACGGTCCCATCGGTTCCCTCAGCCAGAGATTACTAGGGTGGTCTGGGCTCAGTGCCACTATACAGTGAGGATGAACAATTTGATGAGGGCAGTAAGCAGCTACTGGCAGCGAAGAAATGGGGCCAATATCCCCTGTTCTTGCAGTATTGATGTGGAGAGTGGCTTTGGGGGGGTTTTTTGGTGAGCAGTAATGCCTTGCTACAAGACCGTTGAGGGAGGACAGAAGTGACAATCAAACCACTCCTGGAAGTATAAACATGGTGGTTTGAATCCGTTTCTGCAATACACCAGTATGTTCAAAATGCAGCGAATGGAACTTGAATGAAGAGGACCTAAGTACAGGAATTGTTTTAGGTGCTTATTTTGCTTTCTGTCCCATTGTTGATGGAATTCAGAACAAAAATGTAATGGGACCGAAAAGAAAAAAAAGACAGTTGCAAAACTGGCTTTGTATGAACAAGGGGAGGTCCTCCCCTGTTAAAGGTGGAAAAAGGGGAGGAACTCCCCTGTTAAAGGTGGAAAAAGGGGAGGAACTCCCTTGTCAAAGGTGGAAAAAGGGAAGGAACTCCCCTGTTAAAGGTGGAAAAAGGGGAGGCCCTCCCCTGTTACAGGTGGGAAAAAGGGGAGGCCCTCCCTTTTAAAGGTGGAAAAAAGGGGAGGTACTCCCTGTTAAAGGTGGAAAAGGGGAGGCCCTCCCCTGTTACAGGGGGGAAAAAGGGGAGGCCCTCCCTGTTAAAGGTGGAAAAAAGGGGAGGCCCTCCCTGTTAAAGGTGGAAACGGGGGAGGCCCTCCCTGTTAAAGGTGGAAAAAAGGGGAGGCCCTCCCCTGGTTAAAAAGGTGGAAAAAGGGGGGGCCCTCCCTGTTAAAGGTGGAAAAAGGGGAGCCCCTCCCTATTAAAGGTGGAAAAAGGGGAGGCCCTCCCTTTTAAAAGGTGGAAAAGGGGAGGCCCTCCTGTTAAAGGTGGAAAAAAGGGGGAGGTCCTCCCTGTTAAGGGTGGAAAAAGGGGGAGGCCTCCCCTGTTAAAGGTGGAAAAAGGGGAGGCCCTCCTCTTGTTATTGTTCATCAATTTACCCCTGTTCAATAATTTCCCCTGTTAATATATTTATTCCAGTTAAACCCAATTTCCCCTGTTCATTAGTTCCTGTCTGCCCGTGTACCCGTCCTTTCTGCTACGTACCTGACCTCGATCTCCGCCTGCCCTGTTGGCCTGACCTTTGACTACAAGCCTGCCTGACGATTCTGTTCCACCCTATACCTTTGCTGCCAGCACAAGCTAGTTGCGCCAGGGGTAGCGACCTGGTAGACTCCCGCCGCAGCAAGTCCATCCCGCTTTGCGGCGGGCTCTGGTGAAAAACCGGGACTACTTAGATCCTGCTCCCTGGCGTGGCTATTCCCGTGCTTGCGGTGGTCCAGTGTATCCACTATCGCTGTCCGTGACAACATGAAGCAGTGGAATGACGTTATTCATCCCATAGTCTGCAGCGACTGACAAATAACGCATTGCCGCATGAAAGGGCCTGAGCAAACGGCAGGTGTCACGCATGAGCTGCCACTGGCCGACATTACACAGGGGTGTACTCCTGTCCGCTTGGATCATCAATAAACCATGAATAGCCTTTCTCTGTTCATAGAGTCATTCCAACATATGGAGGCTGGAATTCTACTGTTTGGAAATGTCACATATCAGCCTATGTTGGGGGAGGCCAGTGTGCTGCTGCAGCTTAAGGAGAGTGTGATTGGTGGTGTAAGAACAGCTGAAGTGCATTCATGAAGTTTCCTGGCACTTTTTAGAATGTCTTGCAGATGGGTGTAAGACTTGAACAACCTGATTGGCATTTCCTCCGTGTGTGACTTCGTTGGGCCCAGGGGAATCATCCTGTCCACTTGGATCATCAAAAATCGTTTAATGGCCTTTCTCTTTTCAATAATTTCCACCGTTAATATATTTATTCTTTGTTCATCAATTTCCCTGTTAATATATTTTTTCCCTGTTCATCAAATTTCACCATTTTAAATTTATATTTATTCCTGTTCATCAATTTCCACCTGTTCATCAGTTCCTGTCTGCCGTGTACCGACCTTTCTGCTATGTTACCTGACCTTGAATCTCCGCCGCCTGCCTGACCTTTTGGGCCCTGACCTTTGACTACGAGTTTCGTCTTACGATTCGGTACCTCGCTGCGCCTCGGCTGCCACCGAAAGCTAGTCGCCCCAGGGGTTTAGCAACTGGTGGGGACTCCCGCCGCAGAAAGTCCATCCTGCCTTGCGGCGGTCTGGTGGAAACCGGGGACCTACTTAGTCCCCGCTCCTGGCGCGGCCGCTACCACCGCTTGCGGTGGTCCAGAGAGCCATACCCGTGTCATTACAATGGTGAAGTGAATGCCAAGTTTCCTTTGGGCCAGTTCTTTGAATGGTGCAGAGTCTACCACTTGAAAAGGGAGGGACTGCAGTACCACCCAAAATTGGACAGGAGCACGGTCAGCTTCTGCACTTCGGGATGGCTGATGATACTGCTGTCTCTTGGAAAACGTTCTCGGTGAACGACTGCTGGCACCATGAGTTTCCCAGGAGAGGAGTATTTTGGACCGGTAGATGATGTAAATAGACAGGGAGTTGTCTTCGGCAGAGCTGGTGAAGCCATGACTGCCTGAAAGGGAGGCATGCCATGGGTGTACAGCGGGTTGGGACAGGATGGACACACATCTGAAAGCGTATGGTGAACTGCATGATGTTGTGGGGCCTCGCTGGTACTAAAAAGTTAGATTCCCTGGTCACGCTTTACTTTCTGGCTACAGATTTTGACATATAGCCATGTTCGCCTCCTCTGGTGACTTAGAAAACAACTGACACACCGCAGAGTAGGTGATTTTACAACCAAAAGCTACGCTTTACTGACTGTTATGCCGCTGACCGGTGAGTCCCTGTGCCGCTACTTTCTGGGACCTGCCAAAGTGGGTGGGCTAAATCGTGGGCTGTTTGGCTCCCAACCTCGCACTGCTGCCACCCTGCTGACTCCGGCCACACTACCGAATTAAAGGGCTGCGCCACTGCCCTGACACGCAAGCTTGCTGCTCCCTTCTCCCTATGATAATGATGAACCCCTTTTACACTGTGTGGTCTGGGTCAGTACATAGCATCAATGGCTTTCAAAACCACCAGTATGCTGATGACGCCAACTTTACATTTTCCGGCCCAGACATTAACTCTCTACTGTCCAAGATCCCAGATTGTCTGTCGTCCAAAGCCTCATTCTTCTCCTCTCGTCTCCTAAAACTTAATGTAGAGATAACGGAATGCTTCCAGGGCCAGGACAATGGGTAGTCGAGGGTACCATTTGCCCACTTCTGCAAGAAGCAGCGGATGTCTTCCCCACCTTTTTGCTGCCCACTGTCCTCAAATAGTTGGTCCTCACTGTATTTGTGGTGCAGAGGCCACAGCACTAGTAGTTCTCTGACTGAGGGAAGCGAAAGGGACAGAGGAGGGTTGAGGACAGGGGAGAGCCCCACCCCTGCTTCCGTGCCATGCCAACAAGGGGTTGTGTGTGACAAACGGACCGACTCTTGGCTGGGTTGTCAGATGTCATCTGGGAGGGAAAATGTATGACCTAGTGTGTGGTCAACACATGGCCGGTAGATGACACGGATGCTGTGGCCTCGCAGGGTGACTCTGCTGTGACGTCCCTTACTGTGCTGCGATCTGTGGTGGCTCCGGTAACCCACTACTGTGTTCTTTGACGCTATGGTAGGATGTAGCCATCAGCTTGTTTTTTTTCAGCTGTCGCTGCCATGACTTAATCAGGCTACTTCCCGCCTTTTGTTTTTTGGTCATTTTTGCCCTATTAAGCGCCCATGGAATTTTATAGAGAAGCGATTCTAAGAGCGGCGGCAGTTCATGTGCGGTGTCATACTTAAAAACACAATTGTATGAAGACCAAAACCAAGGCTCCTCTGCATATTTAAGCATGGCACAACATTCTACAGCACCCTGCAGGCTCTGTGCAGCTGGAATAGCTGTTTTTTAATGCGATTCGTCCCGAAGTAATTCGGACCGAATTTATTTTTGTCGGGAAATTTCGGCGAAGTGACCGAACCGAATTTTTGAGAAATTCGCCCATCTCTAATAGCCACCTTTCTTTACGATGACATTCAAAAGCCTTCCATCCATAGATTCTGTCAGTTGCTTGATTTGTTTACGATCAACATTGCGTGCAGCAGCCACCACAGCCTCCCAGACACTGTTCAGAGAGGTGGACTGTTTTCCCTCCCTGTAGATTTCACATTTTATGCGGGACCACAGGTTCTCTATGGGGTTCAGATGAGGTGAACAAGGGGGCCATGTCATTATTTTTTCTTCTTTTAGACCTTTACTGGCCAGCCACGCTGTGGAGTATTTGGATGCATGTGATGGTGCATTGTCCTGCATGAAAATCATGTTTTTCTTGAACGATACCGACTTCTTCCTGTACCACTGCTTGAAGAAGGTGTCTTCCAGAAACTGGCAGTAGGTCTGGGAGTTGAGCTTCACTCCATCCTCAACCCAAAAAGGTCCCACAAGTTCATCTTTGATGATACCCACCCATACCAGTACCCCACCTCCACCTTGCTGGCATCTGAGTTGGAGTGGAGCTCTCTGCACTTTACTGATCCAGCCTCGGGCCCATCCATCTGGCCCATCAAGAGTCACTCTCATTTCATCAGTCCATAAAACCTTAAAAAAATCAGTCTTAAGATATTTCTTGGCCCAGTCTTGATGTTTTATCTTATGTTTCTTGTTCAAAGGTGGTCGTTTTTCAGTCTTCATTACTTTGGCCATGTCCCTGAGTATCGCACACCTTGTGCTTTTTGATACTCCAGTAACGTTGCAGCTCTAAAATATGGCAAAACTGGTGGCTAATGGCATCTTGGCAGCTTCACGCTTCATTTTCCTCAATTCATGGGCAGTTATTTTGCACCTTTTTTTTCAACACGCTTCTTGCGACCCTGTTGGCTATTTGCCGTGAAATGCTTGATTGTTTGGTGATCACGCTTCAAAAGTTTGGCAATTTCAAGACTACTGCATCCCTCTGCAAGACATCTCACAATTCTTGACTTTTCAGAGTCCGTCAAATCTCTATTCTGACCCATTTTGCCAAAGGAAAGGAAGTTGCCTAATAATTAAGCACCCCTTATATAGGGTGTTAATGTCATTAGACCACACCCCTCCTCATTACAGAGATGCACATCACCTGATTTACTTAATTGGTAGTTGGCTTTCAAGCCTATACAGCTTGGAGTAGGACAACATGTATACAAAGGATGATGTGATCAAAATACTCTGCACACAGTGTAGTTATGGGTCCCCACAGGCAGGTAGGTATATAGATATAGGTCCCCACAGGCAGTATATAGATATAGGTCCCCACAAGCAGTAGATATAGGTCCCCACAGTCATTATATAGATATAGGTCCCCACAGGCAGTATACATTGGTCCCCACAGGCAGTATATAGCTATAGGCCCCCACAGGCAGCATATATAGGTCCCCACAGGCAGTATTTAGATATAGGTCCCCACAGGCAGTATATAAATATAGGTCCCCACAGGCAGTATATAGATATCGGTCCCCAAAAGCAGTATATATAGGTCCCCACAGGCAGTATACATAGGTCCCCACAGGCAATCTATAGATATAGGTCCCCACAGGCAGTGGTCCCCACAGGCAGTATACATAGGTCCCCTCAGGCAGTATATAGAGATAGGTCCCCACAGGCAATATACATAGGTCCCCGCAGGCAGTATATAGATATAGGTCCCCAAGGCAGTATACATAGGTCCCCGCAGGCAGTGTAAAGATATAGGTCCCCACAGGAAGTATATAGATATAGGTCCCCACAGGCAGTATACATAGGTCCCTGCAGGTAGTATATAGATATAGGTCCCCCCAGGCTGGATATAGATATTGGTCCCCACAGGCGGTATACATAGGTCCCCACAGGCAGTATATATAGATGTAAGTCCCCATAGGCAGTATGTATAGGTCCCCACAGGATGTATATAAACATAGGTCCCACAGCCAGTATACATAGGTCCTCGGAGGCAGTATATAGATATAGGTCCCCACAGGCAGTATATAGAGGTCCCCACAGGCAGTATACATAGGTCCCCACAGGGAGTATATATAGGTCCCCACAGGCAGTATACATAGGACCCCGCAGGCAGTATATATAGGTCCCCACAGGCGGTATACATAGGTCCCCACAGGCAGTATATATAGATATAGGTCCACACAGGCAGTATATAGATATATGTCCACCAATAAAAATAAGAATATTATTCCTCTTCTGCCCAACACTGGGATGCCAGGACGCTCCTCCAGCAGTTCCTCGGCCGCACAGCCTATGACGACTGTGCGGCAGAGGAGAGGCAGCGGCGTGATGAGGCAACTACATTGCGCCACTGCCCAGCTGAGCACCACGGCGCTGCAGCGGACCCTCAGCGCTACGGGGCCGCGGCAGCCCCACTGTGTCGGACCCGGGGCCCACCGGAGCATCCACCGACCCTCCGATGGGCCAGTCCAACACTGCATCTGTCTGTCAAACAACTATCTGTCTCACACATTTGTCACAGTCTAACATATCATAGATAGGTGGCTTAGCAGCTCCATCCATGCACTTGCTATGACTTGCAGGAGAATACAGCTAGCCAACAACCTCACCAGCGACCTATAATGTTCAGGAAGAGAGAAGATGGGCCCGTGGCGTAGCTAAAACTATTGCCGCCCGGGGCCATCGCTAAGTTTTCCGCCCTTCTTTTACAGACACCACCCCTGTCTATGCCTATTTTCACACGGCCCGTTTCAAACTATATTCATAATAGTCAGTTTAAAAAAGTATGCGCTCCCACTGTCCTTCACTTTGCCCAGTGCATGCGCACCGCAAAAAAGTGACATGTCACTTCTTTCTCCCAGCGCTCAGTATGTGCTGGGGAATACATCTTAAAATCATAGCACTCATTGAGTGCTATGATTTTACCGTATTTGTGGGGTGTACTTCAGGCATATTGCAGCACAATTACGCTCCAAAGTACGCCCTGCAAATACGCTGTCTGAACATATCCTAAGAGTCAAAACATTTTTACTTTTCAGTCCATGGAGCTGTGTGAGAGTTTAATATTTGTGGGATAAGTTTATGACTAAAAAGCAGCCCTGGCACTAATCCCCACTAGCCCACACATATTTCCTCCACCCCCACCAGCACCCATATTTTTCACTCTTTGTTTCATTGAAGCCATTTGGTAATATCAAAAAAGTTCATCTTTTTGCTCATTAATGTATACTCTGCACCCCATCTTCAAAAGAAAAAAACAGAAATGTAGATATTTTTGCAAATTTCTTAAACAAGTAAAACTGAAATATCACATGGCCATTAGTATTCAGATCCTCTGCTGTGACACATTTTAACTGACATACGTCCATTTCCCTTTGACCCTCCTTGGTGGTTCTATTCCTTCATTGGAGCCCAACTGGTTTTAATTAAAGATTGGATTGATTAGGGAGGCCACCCTTTATATAAGACATCAAAGCTCACAGTGTTCAGAGCAAAAAAAAACCATGAGGTCAAAGAAACTCCCCAAGGGCCAGAGACAGAATTTTGGCAAGCCACAGATGGGGCCCAAAGGGTTTACAAAAGAATTTTTGCAGCACTAAAGGTTCCTAAGAGCACAGTGTTTCCCCTCAACCCTAAAGGAAGAATTTTGGGACAACCCAACTCTCCCTGCCTGGCCGCCACCCAAATTTGTGGGAAAAGGCCCTTTGGGTGAGAGGGGTAAAGAAAAACCCCCAAGATCATTTTGGCTGAGCTCCAGGATGCGTAAGGAGATGGGAGAAATTTCCCCAAAAAAGTCAACTATCACTGCAGCCCCCCACGTCCAGGCTTTTGGCAGGTTGCGACAAAAGCTTTCCTCGTGCAAGACATATGATAGCCGGCATGAGTTGCAAAAAAAAAACATGAAAAATTCCAACTATGAGAAATAGGATCTCGGTTTGATGAGCAAGATTAATTTTTGGTTTTTAATTCAAGGGGTTTGTGGGGAGAAAACCAAGCACTGCTCTCACCTCCCCAATTCAATCCCAACAATGAAACATGGGGGAGGCAGAAATCATCTAGGGGGGTTTTTTTTCAGCTGCAGGGAAAGGATGATGGTAGCAATTTGAGAAAGATGAATGCGGCCAAAATACAGGATGTCTTGGTGAAAACCTCTTCCAGAGTGCTTGGGGGAACAGACGGTAAAGTTCTCTTCCAAAAAGACTGACCCAAGCACACAGCAAAAAAACAAAGCAGTTGGTTCAGAACAAAACACTTTAGTTTTTGATGACCCGCCAAGCCCCGCCCCAAACCCATTGGCATTTTGGAGAGATTGAAAATGCTGTCCACCAAAGTTTCCATCCCCAAACCCGAGGAATTGGGGAGGATTGCAAGAAAGAATGGGAGAGGATCCCCAAACCCTTGTGAAAAAAATTTTTGCATCTTTCCCAAAAAGACTCATGGCTGTATAAAAAGGGTGCTTCTACTCAATATTGAGCAAAAGGGTTTTGAATCTTATGACCATGTGATTTTTCAGTTTTTTGTTTAATAAATTTGCAAAAATATCTACATTTCTTTTTTTTTTCTTTCAAGATGGGGTGAGAGTGTACATTAAAAGAGCAAAAAAATTAACTTTTTTGTCACCCAAATGGCTGCAAATTAAACAAAAAGTGAAAAATGTAAAGGGGTCTGAATACTTTCCGCACCCATGTAATATCCACTCCCCCCCCCAGTTACATAACATATGAGTTTTCCTTTTGTCACGTACCTCACCACTTTGTAAAATAAAAACTATAAACAAAATCATTAACGTAAAAGTGAAACCTCTAATCACAGAGTCAGGGTATGCATTGACTTCTACAATAAGGAACAAGTGTACCACACTTGTTCCTTATTGCCGATATTACCTACAATACTGATATATAGCAACCACAAAGTGGCCAGACACCAGCTCAGGTCACCATCACATGAAAGTGAATACAGCACTGATCCAACACAGATGCAAAATAACCCCTGACATCTATAGACTCACAGAAGATGTCTTATCGGATGAGTCGTTCTCTCCTTTGATGAGTTGTTCTCTTCTCTCTTGAGTCATTCTTTTCCCTTTTCTTCTCCATCAGACTGCCATGACCACCAGAGCTCCTCCCTGTAGATATATATGCTACCTGTAAGTATACAGCCCCCTGTATGTACCTATGCCCCCTGTAGTTAGATAGGCCCATCTCAAAAAAAAAAAAAATACTGACGTCTACCAGCTCTCTGTCCTGCCATTGAGAAAATGCACCAGGTCTGGACCTGCACATCAACATGCCGTCCTGACCTCCGGCTGATTCCTGAAATGAGTATCGGGAAATTAAGAATTAAAATTTAGTTCTGGAACCACCAGAGGTTCCACCGACCCACAGGAGGTCCAGTCCAAGTCTGGTACACCCGTTCAAATGTACAGTGCCCTGGAATTAATGGCAGTTTAAAATAAATAATAATAGTTTGGTGACAACCTCTAGATTATTTGCAGGTGCTGTGTGACATGGACCCCTTGTGTTAATTTTAGCCACCACATTCATTAAGATGCACACTTATACACATATTTGGCACCATTAAAGCCAGGTAAAAGTTAGATATTGATGTATTGTATGACAATGTTGCATCTGATAGAACAGGTAATAACTCTAATTAGTGCAGCTTCAGACTCTGGGCATAAGAGCGTATGTTGAATGCTTGGCTGTAGCTATTATTATTATTATTATTTATTTTTTGAGAGCCCTTGGTTCCAGAGCGCTGTACATTCAGGTTTCATACATAACATAGGTCGAAACAATGTTACAATATGACAAGTTATTAAACTTAACAACAGGGTACAGAAGGAGAGAGGTCCCTGCCCGTGATGGCTTACACTCCAAAAAAGGAAGGTGGAAGAGACAAGGTGAGGGGCAGACATGGTTTGTTGATAGTGTAGTGACAGAGGTTATTGTTGGTTGTAGGCATCCTGAAGAGATGGGTTTTTCCAGGTTTGCTTTTGAGGGGCTGGTGAGAGTGGGGTGAGAGATCGATGTGTTTGGGGCTAGTGAGTTTCCAGAGTGTGGGTGAAGCACGGGAGAAGTTCTTGGAGACGGTTGTTGGAAGGAGCTGAAAATAAGGGGAGAGCAGATAAGAAGAGGTCTGTGAGGAGCGGAGGATGCGTGATGTAGATATCTGGAGATTAGAGCAGAGATGTATGGAGGTAGAGGTCATGGAGAGCTTGTAGGTCATGGTTGCTAACTTGAACTGGATTCGCTGGGCGATGGGAGCCAGTGAAGGGAATTATGCAGAGGGAGAGGCAGAGGAGTTATCGAGGAGAGTAGGTGAATCATACGGGCAGCAGAGTTAAGATAGGATTGGAGTGGGGGAGAGAGGTTGCTAGCTTGGGAGCCACAGAGAAGGATGTTGCAAGTAGTCTAGGCGGAGATGACAGGGGCATGGACGGCATTTTGTGCTTTCGAAGTAAGAGAATGAACGGATAACGGGAGATATTTTTCAGGTGGAGGCGAGTCATGACGGAGGATATGACAGAGAGGTTACATGTAGAAATGCGTGCAGTTTGAATGTGACAGATTGATGAGTCAACGGCGGTTACTCCCCAAGCGCATGCGCGCGACTTGTACGAGAGCTAGTGAAGAGAGTGTAGCCATCTTGACTGTGATAGAAGAATCAGGTGGAGGTGATGGAGTGGGACGTGGAAAGATGATTAGTTCAGTTTTCTCGCACATTTAGGCTTCAGTAGAGCGTGAGGGAAAGTAGTAGGATATGGACTGAAAGACATGTCAGGGGATCCGGGAGTAGTAGAAGGTAATTATCTGGGCCGGAGATGTAGAGTCTTGGGTATCATAATCATACAGTGTGGGTAATGGAAAGCCTGCGAATGCTGATTAAGTTTACCCAGCCCAGGTAGTGTAGATAAAAAGAGTGATTGGGCCCAGGACAGACCCCGGGGTACACAACAGAGAGCGGGGCAAGAGGAGGAGTTGGTTCGTGAGTGAGAGAACGCTGAATTCCGATCAGGTGAGGTAGAGGATATCCAGGAAAGTGGCCAAGTCCGTGATGCCGAGGGAGGAGAGGATTAAGTATGAGGAGTGAGTGGGTTGCGACCTAGTGTCAAAGCGGAGGACAAGGTCTAAGGAGGAGAAGCACAGAGTAGTGGCGTGAGAGTGCTTTGGCATTTGCTAGGTCGTTGGTGTGACCTTTGGTTAGGGGCTGTTTCTGTAGAGTGTGGGTCGGAAGCCAGATTGCAGTGGGTCCATGAGAGAAGTTGGTGGATAGATGAGAGGAAAGGTTTGAAGAATAGACGTGGTTGTTTCGAGGAGGTTTAGAGGCGAATGTGAAGCAGTGAGATGGGCGATAGTTTGGACAGATGAGGCAGGAGGTCAAGAGAAGTTTTTCTTACAGGATGTGGTGGGTGGGTTGATGGTCGAGCATAGATTTCTAGTAAACACACACGCCGCACAAAACCCACGACCCACGCTGCGCAACAGCGCAACACACCCCAAACACACCAACCCCACACTCTGATACCTCTCTCGACGATCTCAACCTCCCCCACACCACACAATGCGATAGGTTAGACGACGGAACGGGATGAGAGTGAGCTGGAGGGAATGATAAAGCACAGAGTTCTGGATTGAGAGGTGGGATGGCATGGAAAGATTGACAGGTAGTGAGGTTGGATTTGGAACATAGAGTGGAGAGCTTTCATGAGGACAGTAGAGAAGGAAGATAGGGGGGAAGAGTGATGATCAGTGTGTACGAGTGGGATGTGTGGGACACTGCAGGAATAGACGATAGACAGAAGGGTCGACAGTGGTATGGTAGGCTTCATCTGTCTAATTGATATGAGATCTTATTAAGAAAGTGAAGTTGGTCGGAACGGAACATCTGCTGAGAGAGGAGAGATGGGGAAGGGGATTGCGTGGTTGGCTCGGAGGAGAGCGTTGAAGGTTATTGAACATTTGTCTGGGGTTGTGAGACGGGATGATATGAGGGTGGTGAAGTAGTCCTGTTTGCTGATGAGAGTGCAGATTTAAATGTATGCATTATTGTTTGTATGCGGTAAGTCAATGTGTGAGGAGCGGGTTTTTCTTCCAGCGGCGTTCAGCAATTCTGGAAGCTCGCCTCAGCTGTTTGGTGGAGTCTGTGGTCCAGGGTTTGTGTCTGTTGATTTTTGCGTGTTCTGTTAGTGTGTGAAGGCGACCATGTCAAGAGTGAGGAGAGACAGTGATATTGAGTGGTTGTCTGCGTAGAAAAGATGTCAGATGTGGCTATGTCTGTTCAGTGAATGAAGAATATGGTAGAGAGGGGAGAAAGAGATTCAGAGAGAAAGTGCATCGGTTGTTAAGTGTGTTGTAGGTTCTTACGGGGAGCAGTAGATATCTTGGGGTGGGGGGGGCAGGTGCGGTGGAATTGTGGAGAAGGATGAGCAGGATGTGGTCAAGAGATGGGTAAATAGTATATAAAAAATGATGAGATTGGAGGTGTTCTAGATATGAGGACAATGCGGAGGGAGAAGATGAGGACCAGTGGTGTACCATCTTTATGAGGAGAGCAGTTCCAGAGGTCCAGTCCAACCTGGGTGATAGCCGAAGGAAGAGGAAGTGACAGGATTTTGTTAGTAGTGGAGCAGGGGTGTACGTATTGGATGTTGAAATCTCCATGAAAATGAGTGGGTGATGTCAGTGTGAGAGAAAGTGAAGGAGCCATGAAGCGAAGATGGTCGAGGGAAGGTGGTGGCAGGCCTGGGGTACGATAAACAACAGCCACTTGGAAGTTGGAGGGGCGTATATGCGGACGTAGTGCAACCTCGAAGGAGGGGAGGGTGAGGGAAGGGAGAGGTGGAAATGTGGACAAAAGAGCAGTGTAGTCTGACAGAAAAGGCCGACACCTCCACCATGTTTAGCTGCCAGGGCGGGGGTGTGGGTAAAATGAAGCTCGCCGTAAGAGAGTGCCAGCAGGGGAGGTTGGGAGTCAGAGGGTGTCAGCCAAGTTTCGTTAGTCCAAGGTGAAGAGTGTAGGTGGCGGGAGATGAAGAGGGATCATGGAATGAAGAGAAGCTTGTTGCCTAGCATAACGATGCATTCCAGGAGGCTCCAGAACATGGGGATAGGGTGTAGCCGGGGTGAGGGAAATGTGCTTTATATTAAGGGGTTATGAAGTTTTGGTGCTATTCTTGGCCTGTAGGTGGCAGGTGAAATAAGAGTGGGGCTGTTGTGAGAGGGGTGCCCGGGATTGGGGACTATGTCCCCACGAGCAATGAGAAGGAGGGAGAGTTGAGAAGGTGTAGTGTGGATAGAGCAATAAGGGGGTTGTGTAGTATTTGCCGAGATGAGGTTTTTATGCTGTGAAAGAGGTGGAGAGCAAGGTCAGGGTGTGAGGGTAGGATAGACGGGGAGATATGGAAGTCGTTGCCAAGTGTGGGTGTGTGAGGATAGCTGTGGTGATACTCTACTCTGAAAGCAATGCTTCTAGGGAACAATACCTCTGTACATTTCATAATGTCAATGGCCTTTAAAAATGTCTTCAGGCAATTATGTTTTTCAATTTATTATCACTACTACACATAAATGTTTTTTATATTTTTTATACTAATAGTGTTAACTTCTCAAGGTATAAAAACTGCCAACAATTATCATAACGGTAAAGTCATCATGCACATGGCCATAACCACTAACAGAACTAAATAAGACATTACACACAAACATGTTTTGTCTGCATCTGGCCCAATATTTAAGTCAGTATTGTGTCTCCATTTTATTTGTTGATTTTGAGTTGTTCGTTTTTTTCATTTTTTTTTTTTTTTTCTGTTTTGTTTTTTAGATTTTCATATTCTGTTTTCATCACCAACTGTATTAACCCCTTAAGAACGCTGCCAGTTTTGACATCCCTGACAGAGCCGCATTTTTTAAACCTGGCATGTGTCACTTTATGTGAGAATAACTTTTTAATACTTTTACCTATCCATGTAATTCAGAGATTGATTCTCGTGACACATTGTGCTTTAAATTTGAAAGAAATTTTGGTCCATACAATCCTTGCTTATGTGTGAAAAATACAAAAATATCGTGACAAATTTAAAAAATTTGCCATTTTCAAAGTTCAAATTTTCTTTGTGCAAGACAGATAGTTATTCCACACAAGAAAAGTTTATAACTACATCTACCATTATTATACTGTAGATTGGCATAATTTTTTAAAAGTCTGTTTTATTTTTTTTTACATATGGGGCTTAAAAATATGTTAGTAATTTTTCATATTTTCAAGAGAATTTGCAATATTGATATTTTTAAAGACCATTCCCGTACTGACGTGGTTTTGAGGGACCTGTATGCTAGGTACCCCCATAAATGATTCCTTAATAAACTTCACCCTATAAATAATACAAAACAGCAATTTTAGGAAAGTTTTAAAAACCCATTTATGTGTTTTCACAGACATTAAAGCAAAGTGGAGGTGAAAATTCCATATTTTTCACTATTTTTTTTTGGAGAATTTACCATTTTTATTCCATTATTCCCATGATCAGGTAAACAAGTGGACTCAGGGAAAATTAAACTTATGGGCCACATTATGAACCTTTTAGGTCTAAAACTCACTTTTTTGCCCATAGGTTATGGGCAAAAGAGTGCGTTTTAGACCTAAACAGTTTTCATACATGTGGCCCTTAATATTAATTTTCAAATTCTGCCATTTTTAGAGATATGAATTATATGGCCCTGGTGCACTTACTGGACTTTGAGGTCTCATTTTCATAACGATTTTCTTTCGGCACCATTACAGGTTCGCGGGCACCCTAAGGTGCTAAAACTTAGTAAACACCCTGTGGCAGAGCGACCATTGGTAGTTGCATGATCCTGCCAATAGAGGGTCTATGGCCGGAGACCTTCTGCAGATGCGGCCACCGAGGAACTAACTGGCTTGGTGGGGAAACGCCACCTATATTGGGTCAATAGGGTTATATTCCTGGCACTTACGGTAATGGCTGAAAGCATGCAAGGCAGCTATGTATTGGTGGCTCTTTCGGGACAGTCTATAGTGTCAGGTGGTTGGCTGACCCCCGCATTCCAGTTCCCTGGGTTCCGAGCCCAGAATATTGGAGCCCATCTCTGTAGGCCCTTAAAAGCCTAGTACTCCATGGACGGAGGTGCGTGGCTGTTACAGCTGAAGGTGGTGAAGCAGCAAGCTTGGAGAGAGCTCTGGCCCCAGAGGCTATAGGGTATCCTAGGACACAGTGTGGACACTGTAACTTTTGAGGGGCTGTGCGATAGCCATCAGACCTCTGGAGACAGAGAGTGTCTCTGTGAGTGAGTTAGTGCCCAACGGCCAAGGGTTTTATTTATGTGTTTTGTTTTTTACTGTACACTTGTGCCTTAATAAAGCTGGCCGAGGCAGTCTAAAGTTCGCACTGTGTCCAGAAGATCTGTCCTGCAAATAGCCGTTCTACTTATACCAAGGACGGCGGATCCAAACGTGCCAGTGAGAATCCTCCCCATGGACGGGCCCAGATGGCGTCCCCGAGCTGAGCGGCAGCTTACAACCCCTAAAAAGACCACATATTGGAAACTACATTCCTTAAGGAATTTACCCATGGGTGTAGTGAGTATATTTACCCAACAGTTGTTTCACAAATTTTTTTTAGCTGTTAGCATTGAAAATTAATTTTTTTTTCCAACAATTTGCAATTTTAGCTGAAAATGTTTCATTTTTACTAGGAATCCTGGAAAATAAAGCACCTATATGCAGTGGCGTAGCTACAGGGGTGCAGCGGTTCCAGTCGCTACCGGGCCCTGCAGCCTAAGGGGGGCCCAAAAAGTTTTTTTAGCCACATAAGAAAACACCAGTATTGTAAATAGCACATGGTAACTGGGGGGCCCCATGTCACTTTTTGCACCAGGGCACAAGAGCTTGAAGTTACGCCTCTGCCTATATGTGGTTGTAAACTGCTGTTCCAGAAGTCACCCCATTTTGAAATCAACGCCCCTCGTGGATTTCATCAAGGGGTATAGTGTACATTTTGGGTGCACAGGTGTTCCACATTTTTTTTTAGCATTGGGCCATTAAAATAAAAAAAACACTTTCACCATTGTTTTCTGGGTTTCATTTTTACAGTGTTCGCCGTGCGGCATAAGTGAAAGGATAACTTTACTACGCAGGTCGGTACAATTATATAAATTTTATTATTTTTACAGAAATGCGTTTATAAAAAATTGCACTTTTATACCTTCATAGTCTGATAGCTATAACTTTTTTATCTTTCTGTATAGAAAGCTTATTATGGGCTTGTTTTTTGCAGGATGAGTTGACATTTTTATTAGAAGTATTATGGGTTTCAAATGATGCTTTTATCACTTTTTATTAAGGTTTTTGTGAGGTGTTTTGAACAAAATACAGCAATCCTTGTAGTGTTTTTTATTTTTTACAGCAGTCACCGTGTGGTATAAATTACATGCTAGAAATTTGTATAGATAATAATTAATATACACATTCAGAACATAGTGAGATATGATAGTATTTACTGTAAATATAGGAATATAGTTCTAATATGGGTTATTTATTAGTGGTGTAATATTGGTATTATACTCATTTTGGGGCACTTTTTTCCTTCTATTCCTTGGTTGTTTTTTTTGTTTTTTGTCCCGGGTGTTTTTGTCAACTATTTATCTCCATTTCCGAATTTCTAGTTAGGGTTAGTCCATGGGCCGAGATCAGTTATAGGTTTCCCGGGTGGGGGCGCCCCTGTTGGGGTGGTTCCCCCATTATTTGATAGGCAGTCTTAGTTTTTTTAGGGATTTGTTGGTAGGGTTTATGTAGAATAGGAATATTCTGAATGTGTATATTAATTATTATCTATTAAAAGTTATATTTTATTCTAGGGGCTATACTTTAAGTGGTTTGTTCTTGAATATATATGTATACCCTGGTTTTGATTACTCTAATTACCTCTGGGTTTTCTCTACACCCAGCTATCCCATTCAAAGTAGAGTACTGGTAGTTTTTTTCTTAGAAATTTGTATTTTTTTTATGTTTTACTGCTTTTACGCAATAAAAACACTTTTATTCAAAAAGGATAACATGTTTTCATATTGTCAGTCTGAGAGACGTAACTTTTTTATTTTTCTGTATACAGAGCTGTGTATGGACTTGTTTTTTGTGGGTGGGTTAACGTTTTATCGGTATAATTTTTAGAGGGACAAGGCTTTTTGATGGCTTTTAAATCCATTTTTTGGAAGGCAAGGTGAAGAAAATACTCTGGGTCAATACGATTATGGCGATACCTAATTTATATTTTTTTTATGCTGAAGCGTTTTAAAAAAAAAAGTTTTTTTATTACGTAAAGCAATATTTATGCATCACTATCTTCTGATAGCCATAACTTCTTTATTTTTCCGTATACAGAGCTGTGTAAGGACTTTTTTTTGCGGGATGAACTGACGTTGTCATTGATACTACTTTGGCATTTATATGCGTTTTTGATCACTTTTTATTCCATCTTCTGTTCTTTGGGATAAACGAAACTCGGAATTCTGTGACTGTTTTTTTTTTTTTTTACATTATTCACCGTGTGGATTAAATAACATGACAGGTTTATAGGGTAGGTCATAACGTATGCAGTGATACCAAATATGCATACTTTATTTTTTATCTTTTTTGAGATGACGGATGTTTGTAAAGGGGAAAAGCACGGTGTAAGTGTTTCTTATTTTATTTTTTGAGTTTTTGTTTACCTTTTTTCACTTTTAATATTTTTGTACTTTTTGGTACATATTTTCTCACTTTCATTCTCTCTCCTCTACTCTCCTCCATCTCATGCGGACTTTTCTACTACACACAATCAGGGAGATACTCCTCCATAGATCACTCTGCGATTACCAATTGGGCGAGATATGAGTACATGGCAGAAACTGCATTGATGCCTATAGTGGTCTCATGGAGACTGAGTCAATGCACCATGCCCGGCAGGTCCCTAATGCTGCCCACATGGCTACATACACTGACCAGGATACTACCGAGCCGCTGTGACCGTCATCAGACAGTCCGGACCTCTAGCAGCCAAACTACCAGTGTTAGTGTACAGGTTGTTACTCCCCTTCCATTCATACGCCACTAGCAACACACCCGAGTACGAGCGAGTGGCTAATTGGGTGTAACCATTAACATGCTGAGCACTGATATCAACGGAATGGCATTGACGACTGAAGCAAAAGATTGGCTGCAACTGTCATGTGCCTATTGGAAGTATTGTTTAAAGTATTTAGAGAGAAATAAAGAGCCATTTTTACAAAATGTCAACAAATGAAAATACCAAATAAAAGTGTCACCATATTGCTATAAAAAATGTTAGGTTTGAAAAAAAATGCAGGTGTTTTTAAATGCAAGTTTCTGTGCAGTTTAAAACAACAGATTATAATGCAAATGTAATGAATTTAAATAAAGTCACAAAAAACACATATTAAAATAAATCTTGAAATTAATTTTTTGTAAGGAAAAAATTAATTGTTTGGGCTTTGACTTCTGTAATATGATTGTAATGTTGTTGGCGTGGATTCATTGCACCACCACAAGTGGTGGTGTAAAGTCACGTCAAGGAGCGAGGTCTAATGCTATGTTCACACGGCTTAATTGCGGGACGTATTTCGCCCTACAATTACGTCGTGTGTACGGGGGCGGTGGGGCCGGAAGCTCGCAGGGTCCCACATAGACATGCATTATCCACCGGCGCGTAGACCGCCATGAATAAGTACCATGCCACTTCTCTCCCTGCCTCGCCTATTGTGTGACAGTGAGAGGAGACGTAATCCATAGTTCCTCTATTAGAACTGTGATTACCGCTTAAGCATGACTAGGACGTATTTCAGCCCGTAGTTCGCGCAGTACGGTGAGAATTATGGGCTGAAATACATCCCAAAATAAGCCATGTGAACATAGCCTAAGAAGCCTACTGGTTTTTACCAGAGCCTGCTGCAAGGCCGGTTAGATTTGTGTGGTGGGAGACTCCCAGGTCGCTACCCCTGACGTGACTTGCTTGTGATTATTGGCCACAAGATACAGAATCATAGGCAATAGTGTGGTCGGAGAGACGCCGCATGCACCCTAGGAAGCAGGGACGCATGCCGGCACACAGCAGAGGCGCACAGAGAAGCAGGACCGGGGAGAGGTGTGTATGCTGCAGCGGAGACCTGGGGGATACGAGCACTTCCGCGGCTCGGCGTAGGGGTCGCGCCCAAATTTATGACAATGATTGCTATCATCATACAAGTGCACTTGTAAAAATAAACTATAAAATAGTTTGAAAAATCAAGTCTTTTTTACAAGCACATAAAGGAGAAGGAGATCACAGAGCCTGTTTTTTACAGCCAGCTTTAGGCTCCCACTTCCTGTTCAGACTGTGGGTAGTTCTACAGCAGTGACTGACATTTCAGCTCTGTTTTTCCTAGCTGAGCCTGTTAGAGGGACATTGGCGATGGAGGGGTTTTAGCATCAGGGCACAAGACTACAGAGCTCTAAAGGGTCAAAGTTTGTCAGTAAGAAATATAAACAAGTTCCTGTGCTGCTGATAGACACAGCAGGGAGTGACATCCCCATCCGGGCCGGGGCTGCTAGAGGTGGTCGGCAGCTTAGGAAACTTTGTATAGACAATCAGGAGAAAAGAACTGCTCTAACTCTTAAAGAAAGCAAAATCAGAACAGCAATGTATCTGGTAATATTCTTTATTTACCTTTGCCTACATGTTTAAAGCTATACAATGTGATGAGAATACACCTTTAATGGTGCCCTAAAAACAGTGCAGTATTTCTGGTTTGTGAAAGTCCTTAGCAGTTACATTACATGTCTTTTTATGAAAACACATTCTCACAACTGCAGTTTGCCCTTCTGCTAACAGTTTGGTTGCAATTCTTTTCAATAATTCTCTGCAATTATCCCACTAAATTAATTAGAAGGAAAGAGTTTAAAGCTGCGATACTATCAAGCAATTCCATAGATATAGCTCTTTTTCTAGCATAGTCAATTTTAAATAAACTGTGATTAAGATTTAACTTCAAAGAGAAACCACATAGCTAGTATTAACCCACATTTTTCCCACAATTACATGTTTGTGAGAATGGTTCAGCAGATTGTCTAGGCACTGTAAGCTCAATTTCACTTGAATGGGTCTGAGCTGCAATACCAGACACAACCACAACTAAAAGAATGGAGCTGTATCCGGTAAGCAATGAAGGGTGAATAGTGGAGATACCCCCACTGATGATATTGATGACTTAGTCTGACTCTTATCTTAGAATGTTATGGTATATCATTAGAATATGCCACAATATTGTGATGAGTGGATGTTTGACCTCTGTGATCCCTGATGATCATAAGAACAAAAGAGACCAAGGTTCCCTTGGCTAACTTTTTGCATGGCCACACTGTACAAGGAACTTCAACTCAATTCAGGAAAAATTAATCAGGGAGCAGTGGATGAACCCCTACCAATCAGTAATTATGTACTATGGTGTTAAAACCCATGTGAACCCGATTTGACTGTTCCCTAGCTACATTATAATGCAAAGGCTTATGGGAAAAGAGCTGATGAGCTCCACAGCGCACTCTATTTGATGGGGTTAACCTCAGTTCACATGTAGCTCGCAGGAGCCTAGCACATGTGAAAGGGATTTGAGCCCAAACATTTAAGTTCAACTACAACATGCTGTTTCGGAGTATTTGCCCCTTGTCAGTGCAGCATAAGAACTTACTGGTTGGCTGGTGAATGCAAGAGGGCTTAGAAGGGGTAAAAAAGCTCTCCTTGGTGGAAAGCCACTAATAAATTGGTCGGTGTGAGGATTTACTTGCCTTTCAGACCTAACTGACTGTTTTGCATAAAGCAAAGTCTTATGGGAAAAGAGCTGAGGTTTTTCCCCCTTCCTAGCTATATTATGGCTTTGACATGTGCGTGAAGCCGTAGGTCATATGTAGAAATATCACAGTTTTTGGAAACTGTTCTGCTTTATCATGAATAGATCCCATTCCTTTTTGGATACTAAATATGGAGATCTGGTACTGAGCTGAATTACAACTGACTGAATGTAGTCCATAGGAAAAAACCTGCTTAAAAATGGTACACACCAAAATGTAAGATATTTCCTAGTTTGAACAGTTTCTCTCCTGAAGCACCTATATTGCCTGAAATTCTCCACTCTATATGCTTTGGATTAAAAACAAAAAAAATATTAAATACAATAATCCATAGACTGGAATTTATGAGGTAAAAATAACACGCTACATTAAAACAAATGAACCACACGAAAGCTGTGTCTGCCAATATAAAAGTCATTTGGTTTTCTTCCAGAAAAGCTTGAAGAATTCTTTTGTGTCTTTCTTCCAGACTTAGCTTACAGATGGAACATTGCCCATTCGTTAACATTTGTCACAGGGGTTTCTATAGAAATAGTCAAAGGAATTTTCTATTGTTCTTCAGAAAAAAAAACATGTTAATTTTCCCCATTTCATCAGCTATACTGCTTAGACTGCTGGCTAATCTATACACTGATGAGCAAAAGGGTAACAATGTTTTGAACTTTTGACTTTCAGGCTCCATATCTCACCATCCATTACAAGCATTTGAATGTTATACAACGCAACATTTATATGACAATCATCTCCGAGGCTATCACATACGTAAATTTGGCTTGTAACTATTTAGTCATATGCTTAAGTTTATGCAGATTCTTGTCATCAGACTCGCATTGTTTAACTGTTGTTGCCAGGTGATGGAACAATCTTTTTCTTCTTGTGTACTACAAATTGCAACCTGTTCTCACATTCCGTAATAGCTCAGTGTGTTATTAGGTTGGTTCCCAAGCGAAAGATCACTGGTTCAAATTAAAGAGCAGCCATAAAGATTCTGAAGAAAAGTGAAACAGTATCATCCAGCTCATCGATGGTGGTCTCTCAACCAAGAAAATTGCCAAACTGCATCATGTGAGGCCATGACAGTTGGAAGAATATGAAATGAAGTCCATCCATTCCAAAGCCAAGAGGGTGAACGTCCAACAAATATCAGAGTCACAAGTTGGCTCATCACACGGTCTATCAGTTCTAGTGCGACAAACAAGGCAGTGGAAGTGGCTCATATGCTGCGTAATAATGATATCACAAACGTCCATGTAAGCACTGTGTGATGCACATTGCACAAGTCTAGAATGGTGACCTGAAAATAGTCTCAACTTCAATATCATCATAATTAGTGTTGGCTCGAGTTTGCAGAAAAGTATAAAAAGTGGACAGTAGAAAATTGGAAATGAGTGATTTGGAGCAATGAGATGAAAGTCAATATCCTGGGCTCTGATGGGTGCAAATGGGTCTGAAAGAATCAAGGGAAAAGAGGGCTCACAGATCAAGAAATTGAAGGCTGGTGTCCACTATTAACTGCAGCTGACACATGCCAGTAACAGCTGGGAATGGAATTGGCTTTGTTCCCTGCTGTTTAACCCCTTAGACGCCGCAGCAATCGCGGCCACAACATCTAACTGAACGAGAAATGGTCCAATCGGCACCCCATTGGTGAGATAGTGGGCGGCCGACCAATTAATATGATGACTAGAAGCTTTGTGAAGGCTCCCATAACTGTCTGCCTTTTTATCACTTCCTGCTCCATAAAAGTCAGAGCTATTAAAATATAACATCATTTATTCCATACACAGAACACAATACAAGAAACAAAAATTCCAAATGCCAAAATTGTTTTTTTTGGATCATTTCACATTCTCTCAAAATTGCAATAACAAGTAAACAAAAAGTCATATCTAATCCAAAATGGTACCACTTAAAAGTACACTTCAGCCCGAAAAAAAAGAGGTCTATAGATGGAAGTACAAAAAAGTATTTAGTTGCAGAAAATGGAGCTGCAGTGCAAATTTAAAAGATAGAGAATGTTTTGATTTTTTTGGGTACTAAAACATAGAGCAAACCCTAGATATATGGTATTGCCAGAATTTTATCAACCTGCAGAATACAGATAACATATTATTTATACCAAAAAAGAATGCCTTTTTTGGTATAAAAATCTTTTTGCGGTTTTCCAGTATATTCTATGGTATGCTCAATGACATCATTAGATAGTACATATTTTCCCGCCAAATAAAATCCTTAATACACCTATGTAGATTGAAAAATAAAAAAGTTATGGCTTTTGGAATGCAAGGAGGAAAAAAAAACTTAGAGCCATATTATTATGACTGGCTGTCAGGAAGGGGTTAAAACCACATTAAATTGAAACCAAGTAGGTGGTGAACCATTCTGATGTAATAAAAGGGCGGTACCTTTCAGTGGTCTAATAGCCAGCCAACTCTGAATGTTAGTGACAGAACAAACTTTGAACACAGCTACACAGTTCACATGCAGCTTTTACCCATCTGGTCTGTTTAAGATCTCTTCGAAACCTATTTAGCAGAAATTTTTTGGGGGAGACATACATCCTCCAGAAGCAGACTAGAAGGAGCACATCCGATAGCCACCACTAACTCGATTATTCGCATTGCCGCAAAGAATTGCAGAATAAACACAATCCTGAACAACCTGGCCTCAAAATCATTCTGACATATTTGCAGCAATGCCTCGTAAAGTCTACCCAGAATGAACAGGGAAATTGGTCTGCATCTTCGACTTACTAGGAGAGATTTGCCATAACCTTTGAGCAGTCTCTTAACCCAAAACAACATAGAAAGATTGAACACCACCCAGTTTAAGAAAAAAGGAGATATCTGTAAATAGTCAAGACTGACCTACCCGCATCCATTAAGTCACATACAAACAAAACTAGAACTAACTCAATCTGAAAATGGTTGATTCCACTGAGCTGACAACACCCCCACCATGCAGCTAAATAACCAGCCCACATTCTTGGAGATAATGATTTAACAATAGTAGCAGAAATTAAATCCGTATTAAGTCCCAAAAGTGATCCGGACATAGAAAGCCATTCAGGTCCTATCCTGGTACCAAGACTCTGAACCTTTCCCACTGGCAATGAGATCAAGTCATCTGCTATATTATTTTTAATTCCTTCCACATATTTCGCCTTAATACATATATTACATTTTAGACAACAGAGAACCAAATATAACAATTTAATAGTGAAGCTACACTTGGAGGATAATGTATTAATAGCACATATTACACCTTTGTTATCAGAAATTAAGCAAAATAAGTTTATTACTAAAATAACCACCCTAAACCACTATAGCTACCACCACTGCAAACAGCTCAAGAAGTATAATGTACTTAACAACCTTGGACTTCAACCACACATCATGCCTTTTCACTGTAGACCAGTGTTTCTCAAACTCCTGTCCTCAGGACCACCACCCACAAGTTACATGTTTTCAGATCTCCCACAGAATGCACTGACCATAATTTAAATCACTGTGCATCATAATTAGTAATGAAATCACCTGTGCAATGCTAAGGAAAGCCAGAAAACATAACCTGTTGTGGGGTCCTGAGGACTGGAGTTGAGAAACACTGCTGTAGACCATTTCCCATTCCAAAAGGCACCATAGCCCATACTTCCGGAAGTATCCGTATAATATCTAAGTAAAGAAGCATCTACAAAATCTACAAAATCCTTAAAGTGTTCCAAAAATTCCTGCCACAATTGTAAATCCTTTCAAAGACGCCGATAGCCTGATAGGAGAATGGGGCAATTTTAGGCCTCTTGCAGAAAAGTATAACTGTTTTGAAAACACTCTACCCAGTGGCATAACTGTGGATGAAAAATTGAGTAAACCTAACAGGGACTGTATTTCCCCTAAAGTGGTTTTCTTTTTACTTAACTAACTTATCAACAAGTAACTGAAAACACATATCAATAACATACATCCTAATACCTAGAAAATCTAATAAACAACGGGGAATAACCATTTTCTCCTTCACTATGGGGATACTTTAAGGAATCCACAAGTGGTGAATCCTCTGGACCACTTCAAGCAATGGTACAAGCCACATCAGTGAGCAGAGTCTTAGGAGCCTCCTGTCCTTCATCAGAGCCCACTGCAATGCCTGCTGAACGTGTGCGGCGGGAGACTTCCAGGTCGCTACCCCTGATGTGACTTGCCTGCGGTGGTGGGCGGGGTGCAGCATGGTACAGATGTAGCAGAACTAAACAGAACAGATATTGCACCGTGATATCACGGCACAGAATGTTATCTCAACTTTTTCAATGTTTTTCAATGGCCTTTGTTTACAGATCAGAGCAGATAATATGAAAAGCCGTGATATCACAGTCAAGCTTTACTCTGCTACATCTGTACAAAACCAACAGGCAGAGAAGTAGTCAGGAACAGGCAGAAAGGTCAGGGCAGGTAGCAGGCAAGGTGGTCAGGATAACGGGCAGAAAGGTCTGGAAGACGGTATAACTGAAATAGCACTCTCTCACTCTCCAACACCAACAAATACACATCAAGAGATTGGCACAAGAGAGCAGGACGTGCAGCAAGATATAGGGTTAACGCCTGGTGATTAATCAATCACAGGTGCGCTGCCCCTTTAAATATCACAGAGGGAATAGGTATACGCGTGCCGACATAAAGAAGAGGACTGCAGCGGAGCAGGAATGAGGTAAGTAAGACAGTGTCACTGCAGGGAGCACATGAGTACATCCACAGCCAAGTCTGGCGGCCGCCATGCTTCTCATGACAGTACCCCCCGTTAGTCCTCATCCTCTTCCGAGAAAGTCTGAATTTCCAAATCAGATCTGGCGAATCAATGTTTCTCTGCTCCATGAATTCTCTCTTGAGCCCGCGCCCCTTTCAGTCAATGAGGATATACCACCTCCCCCTAATAACCTTCTCATCTAAGATCTCCTTTATCTCATAAGAAATCCCGGTTGCAGCTTGATGAGGTATAGACTTGGTTTTCTGGGAGAAGCGGTTGAGGACCAACGACCTGAGGAGCGAAACAAAGAAGGAGTTCAAGATGTGCAATGATGGAGGCAGGCGAAGCTTGTAGGTCACGGGGTTGATGCATCCGATTACTTAAATTAGATCCAGGAAGCATGGACCGAGATTGAGGCTGGGGATCCTTAGACCAACATATTTAGCAGATAACCAGACTTTGTCTGCTGGAGAGGTCCGTCTGAGATTTGGTGCGCAAGGATGCTAGTTGAAGAAAACGTTTGTGTGATGTTGCCAGCTTGTGGTAGTATCTTGGACTTGGGCATCAACTGAGGGAACATCAGAGAAAGCAGACAGAGGAAAAGGAGGGTGAGGATGAAGACCATAAACAAAATAAAATGGAGAAGCTCCTGCAGAAACCGAGTCGAGGTGAATATATGAGAACTCGATCCAAGGGAGATCGGTCCACTCATTTTGACGTGTAGAAACGAAATCGCACAGGTAGTTACCCAGGGTCTGATTCACCCTTTCAACTTGCCCATTAGTTTGCGGGTAACATGCAGAGGAAAAGTACAGCTTGACTTGAAGATGGGAACAAAGAGCATACCAAAACTTGGACATGAATTGAACTCCTTGGTCAAATCGATAAGGAGAGACAGTCCCTGCAGTCGAAAACTTTGCTTGAAGAAATGGAAGGCCAGTTGAGGGGCAGAAGGCAGACGAGGGAGAGGTATAAAATGCAACATTTTGGAGTATCGATCTGTGACCACCCAGATGACAGCATTATTGGGCCTAGATATGTGGTGGCGTGAGCAGGAGTACCTTGTGTGCCCTGCAGAATTTTAATCCATGACAGCATAGTATGTAACTATCAGTAACCTTTGAGACTGTGTTCCCAGCTCTATATAGGTCATTGACCAGGTCCTCCTATGTAGTTCTGTGCTGATTCCTGACCTTTCTCACAATCATCCTTACCCCACAAGGAAAGATCTTAAATGAAGCCCTAGACCTAGGAAGATTGGCAGTCATCTTGTGTTTCTTCCATTTTCTAATAATTGCGCCAACAGTTGTTGCCTTCTCACCAAACTGTTTGTCCTGTAGCCCATCCCAGCCCTGTGCCAGTCTACAATTGTGTCCCTGGTTTTCCTTAGACAGCTCTTTGGTTTTGGCGATGGTGGAGAGGTTGGAATGTGATTGAGTGTGTGGACAGGTGTCTTTTATACATGTAATGACTAGAGATGAGCAAGCAGTAAAAAGTTCTAGTTCAATTAGAACCTCGAACTTTAGTGTGTTCGGTTCGAGGTTCTATTCTAGAACTCGAACCCCATTAAAGTGAATGGGAAAAGATGTTCTGGATAATTTTTATGTAACGGGTCGCCGGGTCCCGGTGGGGACGGGTGGCGCCGCGGGCTGCGCTGCTGGCCGGGGTCGCACCCGTCCCATCAACTCACCTGACCTCGATCCTGTTCGGCTCTATTCCCTTGTCGGCCGGAATGCGCTTGCGCGCCCCCTACTGCGCGAACGCTCGTTCATGTAAATTTAAAGGGACAGTGTGCCGGTAATTGGTTAATTGCCGGGCGCTGTCTCTATATAGTTTTGGGATCCACCTCACTTCCCTGCTGGATCTTTGTTGCCTCTGTGCCCTAGAGAAAGCGTTCCTGTGTATCTACTGTCTTGCCGTGTTTCTGACCTCTGCTTACGTTTATCAACTCTGAACCTTTGCCACCTGCCCTGACCTTACCGCCTGTACCCGTCTACGCCTACGTCTCGCGATTCTGTACCACACTCATCCTTGGCCGCCACCACAGGCAAGTCACATCAGGGGAAGCGACCTGGTAGACTTCCGCCGCAGCAAGTCCATCCCGCTTTGTGGCGGGCTCTGGTGAAAACCGGGACCTACTTAGATTCCGCTCCCTGGCGTGGCTTACACCATCGCTTGCGGTGGTCCAGCGGATCCACTACCAAGTCCGTTACAGTAAGATCCAGCCATGGATCCCGCCAAGGTGCCTCTGCCTAGCATCTCGGATCTTACGACTATTGTTGCCCAAAAATCGCAGCAAATCGCTCAACAGGCGCAGCCATTGGACCAGCTCTCCGCCATGATGCGTCAGCTCCTTGCGTCCCAGCAACAGCAACCGTCTCCGGCTGTGGCTCCGTCTACACCTGCTGTTCCTTTGGCTACCGTGGGACCCAAGCTTCGGCTTCCATTACCCTCCAGCTTTGCCGGGGATCCCAAGCTCTGCCGGGGTTTTATTACCCAGTGCTCCATGCACGTGGAACTGATGGCGGATCAGTTTCCCTCAGAGAGGTCTAAGGTGGCCTTCGTGGTGAGTCTGCTGTCCGGGAAGGCCTTGGCGTGGGCAACCCCCCTCTGGGACAGGAATGACCCTGTGACCGCGGATCTTCAGAGCTTCCACCATGAATTAGGGGCACAGACAGAGCAATCTGCCACAAAGACCGGGATCGTCGAACAGCATGTTGTTTACCTGGGGCCCGGGTTCGACATATCGCGGATCGGGTTGACAGATTGCTGGGTGGGGCTGGTGAGAATCCAGCTGTCATGGTGCACATTGGCACCAATGACAAAGTTAGAGGTAGGTGGAGCGTCCTTAAAAATGATTTCGGGGATTTAGGCCAAAAGCTCAGGGCAAGGACCTCCAAGGTAATATTTTCAGAAATATTACCTGTTCCATGGGCCACACCAGAGAGGCAGCGGGAGATTAGAGAGGTGAATAAGTGGCTCAAACATTGGTGTAGGAAAGAGGGATTTGGGTTTTTTGGAGAACTGGGCTCTTCTGTTTTGGCTACAGACCTATGCTAGGCAGGGGGCTCACCAAATGGGGGGGCGTTGTATTGGGGGACAAAAAATGGCCGGGAATTTGGAGGAATATTTAAAACTAAGAGGGGGGGGGGGAAACTACAATAAGAATGCAAGATATGAAGATAGAGGCGGGGAAAATTTAGGAATAAACGGGGGTGGGGGGAAAGGGAGGGGGTGAGAATAGATAAAAGATCGGGAAAAAAAGGAAATAAAAACGGAAATTTTAAAATTGCATGTGACCAACCCAGGAGTCTGACCAAAAAAATAAAGAACTCGAATTTTAAACTAAAAAAAAATATGACATAGTGGGGAAACGGAGACATGGCTGGACAAAGCTAGGGATGGGCATTTAAACTTGCGGGGTTGCGTTATTTAAAAAGGGATCGAAAAGACCGAAGGGGGGAGGTGTTGTTCTATGAAAAAAACCTGTTTGAACCCAACACTGCGGGAAGAAAAATAGGTACGGAAATGAAAAAGGGGAATCATTAGGGGTAAATATTCAGGGGTAATAACAGTAATAAAATTCTAATAGGAGCCCGGGCTATAACCCCCAAAATTAAACAAACCCTGGAAGATGTACCCCCGGGCAATAGATGAGGGGGCAATCAAATGAGGTTTTTTTTAGGGCGACTTTAACTACCCAAACAAAAATTGGGAATCTGAAACCTGTAGTTTCCACAAACGAAACGGGTTTTTTTTGAAAATAACAATGATAATTACCTTTCCCAAAGGTGCAAAAAAATAGAGGAAAGGCCCTTTTTAGACTTAAAATTTTGACTAATAACCTGCAGATAACAAAGGTTCAGGTTAGGGGCCTGGGGAATAGTGCCCTTAATATAAAAAATTTCCCGTTTTTCCTTCAATAAGTTTTTTTTGTCAAGGACCCAAAACACTGAATTTTAGAAAGGCTAATTTTATTCTGCTAGGGGGGCCCCAAAAACCGTATTGACTGGGACAATTGTTTTAAAATGGCAGAACAAATAAAAATTGGAATTTTTAAAAAATTCTGGGATCCCCACTGTAGAGGTACATACCTTATGGTAAAAAAAAAATTAAAAAGGGAAAAACCCAATGGGGATCAACAGAGATGAAGGGAGGAAATAAAAAAAAAAAAGAAAGGTTTTTTCCTACTAAAACAGAGGGCAGTAAAAGAGGCACTAAGAAGCTAAAGGGAAAAAAAAAAAGGGTGTAAAATAAAAAAAAAGGAAGCAAAGTGGAGACGAAAAGAATTTTTGCTAATAAAAAACAACCCCAAAATATTTTTTAACTATTAAATATAAAAAGATTAAAAACAAAAAATGTTGGCCCTTTGAAAAATACTGAGGGACAGACTTTGAGGACGATGAGAAAAAAAGCAAACCTTTTTAAAAACACTTTTTTCTCCATTGTTTTTTCCCCAAGGAGGAGAGTTTCAGTTGAACAGGGGGATGATAAACCCCAAACTTAAAAGTTTTTTGTCAAACCCCCAGGAAGAAGTGCAGCTCCGCCTTAGGAAGATTAAAATAACAAATCCCCAGGTCGTGGCATACACCCGGGGGTAAAAAGGGAGTTAAGTGATGTCTAGATAGGCCCCATTCTTAATATTATGGACTGTTAATAAGGGGTATGCCCCAAAAGGTTTGGGATAGAAAATGTGGTCCCAATTTAAAAAAGGGGGGTAAAAAGTGATCCAGGAAACTTGGCCCGGGTAAGTTTAACCTCTGTTGTAGGAAAATGTATAAAGGGTTTTCTCGAGTGCTATCCTGGATATCTCACTGACAAAAAAAATTATAACGCCTTTTTCCAGCATGGGTTTATAAGGATCGGTCCTGTCAGACAATCTATCACTTCTATGAGGAAATTTCAATTTCAGATGGATCGGGGTGAGGCACTGGATTTTTCATATATCTAGATTTTCTAAAGCATTTGATACGGTGCCACAAAAAAAGGTTGGTAAATAAAATCAGAATGCTTGGACGGGGGGAAAAAAAAAAGGGTGTGCAATGGGTGGGCAACTGGCTCACTGATAAAAAAAAAAGGGGTAGAATTAACGGTACATACTCAGATGGATCGCTGTTACTGTGGGGCCCAAAAGGGGCGTATTGGCCCTATTCCTTTAACATTTTCATGATGATCTTAACGGGATTACACATAAATATCGATCTTGCAAGATACTAAGCTCTGTAAAGAATCAAACAATAGAGGATAATTGTTATTACAAAGGGGTCTGGATAATTGGAGGGCCCGGGCAGGGGAAAAGGCAGATGAGGTTTAATACAATAAATGCAAGTTATGCAAGGGAGGAAAAACCATTACTCTACATGTTAAAAGGAAAAAGGCTGGGGAAAAATACATGGAGAAGGGCTTTGGGGGCCTGGGGGGACATAAATTAATTGTACAGCCAGGCAACAGCAGCGCCCCAAAGGGAATAGGATATGGGGTCATTAAAAGGGGCATAGATGCAAATGATGGAACTTTTCTCCCTTATAAAGTCACGGTTAGACCAAACACATGGAATTTGGTAAAATTTTGGGCACCATCACGGAAAGACTTGTAAGCTTTTAACAGGGACAAAGGCGGGGAACAAAAAAAAATAAAAGGGGGGGTGGGGCTACAAAACCCCAAAAGTTAGCAAAATTAGAGTTATTTTTTAGAGAAAAAAACGGCTTCGGGTGGGCATAATAAATAGTTTTTAAATAATCAAAGGTCAAAATAAGATCTCTCCCAAGATTAATTTTACCCAGGGCGTATCTGAAAAAGGGGGGATCCTTACGTCTTAGGGGAAAGAAAGTTTCTACATAAACTAGAAATGGTTTGGATGCATTTCTGGGGGCGTAAAAATTTAACAATTATAGTGTCAGGGGTTTAGGATAGGGGGCATTGATCCAGGGATTTTTCGATTGCCGATTGGGGTCGGGGAAGGGGAAAATTTTTTTCCCAAAATAGGACAATGGGTTCTACCCATTGGGGTTTTTGCCTTCCCCCTGGATAACCCTTAGCACAACAGGCTGAACGGAGGAAGTCTTGTCTTTTTTCGGCCTTACAACTATGAAACTATGAAACCGCCCGTTCTTCGAGGGGCCGGCGCGTGCATCCCCCTGAGACCGCGCTTTTTAGCCTTCGTCAGGGTGACTCCTGGGAGACTAAAGCGTCCAATTTCGTACCTTGGCTCGAGGACTTGGGAAAGATGCCGCCCTCTGCCTACTTTTTAAAAGGGCCTGTCCAGCAGGGTTAAAGATGCTTTGGCAAAAGAACCTCCCCCTCCCCCCAAACGAAAAAAATTCACCTGGCCACCCGCATCGATGTAAGGTTCGTGAGAGGAGGGGGAGCTCCGCCAAAGAGAGATCACACACCCCCCGTAGTTTCGACTGGGTCCGGTATTCCAGCGTTCTCCATTGTCACCCCCTCAGCCTCCATGTGGGAATAATGCAAGTGGACCAGGCCCCGTTTCGGAACAAAAAACTGACCGCCTGGCAAGGGGCTATGTCCCTTTCGTGCCGCCCCGGACCATTTTCCGCAGAAGCGTCCCCTACGTCCCCCGCTCCGGGAAACGCTCACACCAAAGGGGCCGTAGGAGGGGTCCCTAGGTGGGTTTCCCCCTCTCCACTTGGTATGCCCGTGGGGGGTGACACTGACGTGGTCTAAGTCCGGAGTTTTGCCTTTGGTCTGGGGGCAGCCGGAACTTTATCCCTGCCTCCTTGGTAACCCGATACCATGCCAGTGGGCCTCTAAAAGCCTCCTTTTTTTCTTCATTTAGTGGGGGGCTCCTCAGGACCCCCTCCATAAAAACCCGGCCAGTGACCCTCCGTGTGGGGCGCTAATAAGGAGAAGATCTGTTCCAGTTCTGTCTCGTGCTTCCCGGGGTTCTTTTGGGCTTTTCCCCGCTACAACTCACGCTCCTACGCTCGACTGGAAAAAAGGGGGTCCGCGGGGGGGCCGGGAAAGCAAGAAAATCTGTCGGAAAAGGTACCCACGCCTGGTGCCAAACCCCTTCCCCAATCCCCCCACCAAGCCTTTGTCAGGGCCCGCCCATAGAAATACCAGGTTTTGGGGGGGTTTTCTCTTCGGCCTTTTGCTGCCCAATTGACCCCCCCTGGAACCATCCTCCCCGCGGGAGGGGCCCCACCGGTCCGTGGCCGGGGACTTGGCTATTCGGCCATATTTAAGAGAACTTTCAAAAGGGTTTATCCTAAGTCCTCTTCCCCCCGAGCCGGGTTTTTCTTTGTGCAGAAAAAGGGAGGTTCCCCCCGTCCGTGATTGACTCAAGGGACTAAATAAAATCACCGTGAAAAAAACCCTACCCTCTCCCCCTGTCTCGGGCTCTTAACCCCCTCAAAGGGGCTAAGGGTTTCTCCAAATTTGGGCCTGCGAGGTGCCTTAACCCATCGAATTCGGGAGGGGGACAGTGGGAAAACGGCTTTTTTAAAATCCGAATGGACATTTTGAGTATCTCGTGATCCCTACGGGCTCTGTAAAGCGCCAATTTTTTCCAAGAACCGTTAAGATTCTTCCGGGATCTTTTGTACACCGGTCATATGTAATTCACATCACCGGCCACTTTTTAGTACACCATGCTAGAACGGGTTGGCCCCCTTTTGCCTCAGAAAACCTCAATTTCGGGCATAATTAAAAAGGTGCTGGGAAGCTTCCTCAGGATTTGGGCCCCTATTGACATGAGGCATACACGGCCGCAGATTTTTTTCGGCTGCATACCATATCGAATCTCCCTTCCACCCCATCCCAAAATGCTCTATTGGTTTTAGATCGTACTGTGGAGGCCCTTTTTTTTTACAGTGAAATCATTGTCATGTTCAAGAAACCAGTTGAGATATTCCAGCTTTTTTGACATGGCGCATTATCCGCTGAAAGTAGCCATCAGATGTTGGTACATTGTGGGCATAAAGGGGGTGGACAGGTCACAACAAACTCAGGGAGGGTGTGGCATTTCAACATGCTCAATTGAACCCAAAGGGGGCCCAAAAAAGGGGCCCAAAAAAAATTCCCCCACCATGAACCCACCACCCCCCCTGAAACCGTTGATACAAGGGAGGTGGATCCTTCTTTCATGTTGTTTGACGCCCAAAATTTTGACCCTACCATTTTCCCAATTTTCGCAGCAGAAATCGAGACCATCAGACCAGGCAACGTTTTTCCAATCTTTTTACTGTCCAATTTCGATGAGCTTGGGGAAATTGGAGCCTCAGTTTCCTGTTTAGCTGAAAGGATTTGGCACCCGGTGTGGTCTTCTTTCTGTTGTAGCCCATCTGCCTCAAAGTTCGCTGTACTGTGCATTAAAAGATGCTCTTCTGCCTACCTTGGTTGTAAGGGTGGCTATTTGAGTCACTGTTGCCTTTTTATCAGCTCGAACCCGTCTGCCCATTCTCCTTTGACCTCTGGCATCAACAAGGCATTTCCCCCCACAGACTGCCGCTCACTGGATGTTTTTTCTTTTTCGGACCATTCTCTGTAAACCCTAGAGATGGTTGTGCGTGAAAATCCCCGGAGATCAGCAGTTTCTGGAAAACTCAGACCAGCCTTCTGGCACCAACAACCATGCCACGTTTAAAGGCACTCAAATCACCTTTTGTCCCATACTGATGCTCGGTTTGAACTGCAGGAGATTGTCTTGATAATGTCTACATGCCTAAATGCACTGAGTTGCCGCCATGTGATTAGCTGATTAGAAATTAAGTGTTAACGAGCAGTGGACAGGTGTACCTAATAAAAGGGGGCCGGGGGTTTTGTAGATGACCCCCTGATTTTCCCCCCTTGATCTTCAGACTCACAGACACAAGTGCGCCGGGTTCTGCAACGTCTGCGCAGAAACCCAAATGAACCCCAAAGCTGTAAAAATTTGTTTATTCCATCGACCACCTCCCTTTCCCCTCGGGAAACATAGTTTTGGGGTTTTAAGGCCTGAAAGTTTACCCAGCAAAACTCTCTGCAGTGCTACAATGGCCCGTCCGGGTCGCCCTTTTGGGGCGATACACCCTTTCCCGGGGTTTTCCCAAAACCTTTTTTTAACCGGCAATTTTTTCCCCACTTCTCCCCCTTGGGTTTGCTCCTATCGGGGGCCCTTTACGAGGAAGAAGGCGAACCCGAGATTTTGGGCCCTCCAGAGGCTGAGAAGGCGTTTTTTTGGTTTAAAGACTGCCTTCCCCCCGGGGGAAAACCTTTTCCTTGGCCCGGGCCCTGATCCCGGAACCTTTCTCCTTGGAGGGTGGATCCCTCAGGCAGGGGCGGCCCTCACACAGAAGAGCCCCAAAGGCAAGATTTTTTCACATGGGGTTCTTCTCAAAGTTTTTTTTTCCCGGGCGGACCCGGAAAACCTAGGGCTTTGGGGGGTGGGGAGCCTTGGAAATTTAATTTACCCCGGGGAAGAATAGCGACATCTGCTGGAGGGGGCTCGTCATCCAATCGACATCTTTCCCAGATCACAAAATTTACTGTGTCTTCAAAAGGGCCCCAGCGTCTAAACCCTCCCCCAAACCCCGGGTGGCCCATTTTTTTTCAGGTTTTGACTTTCGCATTCATTTCCGACATGCTGAAAAAAAACTTTAAGGCTGATGCTCCCCTCCCTTTGCCCGGATGTGGTCGGTGAAAAACCCCCGGTCACAGCACATCATTTCCCCAAAACCCGGTTGGTCCGGGGCCCCCCGAAATCTAAAAAACTTTCCCTACTGGAAAGCTTACGTGCCACCGGCACTCAGGAAGAAGATTCTGGAGGGGGGCTTTAGCCCCCCTTTTGGGGCTGGCCCCCCCGGGAGCACAGAATTCCTACGCTCTGATCTCACGGCACACTGGGGCCGACTCTGGCACAAGATGCCCAAGGATTCTCCTCCCCTTTGGGGTAAACGTGTGCTTGGGCCCAAGGTCCCACGCAAGGGCCGCAGGGGCTTTGCAAACCCCTTTCCTTTGCCGGAAATCCTTGGATGGGAAAATAGCCCTGGTTTAAAACACGACCTACCGGGTTTTCCCCTGGGAATTCTGTCCCCTCTGGGGGGTTAGGGGCCGGGTTCTCAAAGATGTCCCCTTTGGACCTCTTTTCCGGGCTGCGTCTGCTCCCCAATTTGGGCCGGGTCCTTTCTTGGCATATCTTTGGGTTCATTTGGGGGAAACCCTTAAAAACATCGTTCCGATCGCGGGGTTAAAAATTTTTATTTCCCCCTTTTTTGGGTTTTGCTCCCATTGCAAATCAAGTTGGGCTTTTCATCGGCCTATCCCCCCTCAGTTTTCCCAAAGGGCGGTGGAAGGGTGGGTCCCCGATTCTGGGGGAAAACCTGCGTCCCTTTTGTATCCGGACGTCAGGGCAATGGGCCCAGCTGCCCTTTCCTTTGGGGCCCAAAATTTTTCTTACAACCATCGTGAAATCGGAAGCAAACCGGCGTTTTTCTCCATTTTTTTTTGGTTTATGGCCCCCCCCACCCCCCCCCCACCCCCCTTCCCCCCCCCCCCTTTTCCATGATTCGGAAGTGCCCCCCTGTCAAAGACCAAGTTTTTGGGGTACAAAAAGGGGGGGGCCCCCCCCCCCTTTTGGGAAGGGGGACTTGACGTTTTCCCTTTCTTCGGGGCCCCTTTCCCTTAAGAAAATCAGGCATTAAAAGGGCCCGGAAACCGCCCCCATGTTTTCCCCCCAAGGGGGCAAAGTTCGGCTTCCCCCGGGTAGTGCACCCCGAAGGGTTCCCGCTTTTAAAATTGGGGCCCCCGTTTCCCCGGACCCTTTAAGGTTTCTTCAGAGCTGAATCCGGTGACTTACAAGCTCTGTTTGCCTCCTTCTCTTCGGATCCAAAACTCATTCCATGTTTCTCTCCGTAAGCCTCTGGTTCTGAACCGATTCTCTCAGAAGAATGTATCGCCTTCCCCGGTAGCAGATTCCGCTGACATCTTCGAAGTAAAGGACATCTTGGCTATGAAGACAGTCAGAGGGAAGCGTTTCATCCTCGTGGATTGGAAGGGCTTCGGACCCGAGGAGAGATCCTGGGAGCCAGAATCTAAGATCCTGAATCGTGATCTCATCCGCAGATTTCTGCAGCCTAAAAAGGAGGGGAGGTCTAAGGGGGGGGTACTGTAACGGGTCGCACCGCGATCCAGTCCACGGACCGCGGGCGCACCCGTGTCCCTCGCGCGTGTCCCCAGCAGGGACGGGTGGCTCCGCGGGCTGCACTGCTGGCCGGGTCGCACCCATCCCATCCACTCACCTGACCTCGCTCCTGTTCGGCTCTCTTCCCCTGTCGGCCGGAATGCGCGTGTGCGCCCCCTAGCGCGCGCACGCTCGTTCATGTAAATTTAAAGGGACAGTGCGCCGGTAATGGGTTAATTGCCGGGCGCTGTCTATATATAGTTTTGGGATCCACCTCACTTCCCTGCTGGATCTTTGTTGCGTCCGTGTCCTAGAGAAAGCGTTCCTGTGTATCTAATGTCTTGCCATGTTTCTGACCTCTGCTTACGTTTATCGACTCTGAACCTTTGCCGCCTGCCCTGACCTTACTGCCTGTACCCGACTACGCCTACGTCTTGCGATTCTGTACCACGCTTATCCTTGGCTGCCACCGCAGGCAAGTCACGTCAGGGGTAGCGACCTGGTAGACTCCCACCGCAGCAAGTCCATCCCGCTTTGCGGCGGGCTCTGGTGAAAACCGGGACCTACTTAGATTTCGCTCCTTGGCGTGGCTTACACCATCACTTGCGGTGGTCCAGCAGATCCACTACCAAGTCCGTTACATTTTATACCTATACAGGTGAGGAGAAGCTGTAATTACCATCCATAACAGTAAACTGGATACATGGAACAACTTAGTGAAGTAAATTTGGCTCTAAGAGTGACAGAAAAAAATCGAGATGCTAAAATACTTCATTTCTTTCAATGGCTTAATGAAAAGATGAGGAGAACAGCATGCAAACAGGGGCGTAGCTGTAGTAGGTGCAGCAGTAGCAGCTGATACGGGGCCCTGCATCCAAAGGGGGCCCAAAAGCCCCATTGACACATAGGAGATTTGGAGACGGTGTGTTATACAATTACTGAACCCCCAAAACTGCAAAAACTGAACTTTTGGGCACTGAGTATGATTTAGCAAATCCAAGCACTCTGTATAATATATATCCATGTATATGAGAGTTGGGTGTTAGGTGAGCCTGCAAATGTCACCAAATAACAGCTTCTGGGTATGGGAAAGAAGCAGCCAGCAATAGCAAACTCCCTAACTATTGATGTCTATGGAGAGGAAAATGCTATCTAACTAAGAGCAGTCTGTACAGTACAGAGAGTGAGCTGAAAATGGCGTTCTCAAAGCAATACAGTGAAATATATATAACATGGTCATGTGATTTTAGCAGCAAATGAGAGCCCTACACCTCAGCGATGACATTTTTGACACTTCTCTGTGCTCTGCACTGATTGCATGGCCACTAAAAGTGCAGAAAGGTGATTGGATGGCCACCAAAAGTGCAGAAAGCCACTGAAAATGAATCTGAATATGGCGTGTTGAACTAGAACTAGAACTTTACTCGAACGAACAGCAAAATGTTCGGCTCGAGTTCTAAAAATTCAATAACTTCTACTAGAACTTAACTTTTCTAGAACGGTTCGATCAACACTAGTAATGACTTCAAAGAGGTGCAATTAATATAAATAATGAGTGCAGAGTATGAGGACTTTTTAATTAAGAACAGGTCTGTGAGAACCGGAATTCTTGCTGGTTGGTAAGTGATCAAATATTTATTTAATACAATAAAATACAAAATAATTATTTAAAAATCATGTAGTGTGATTTTCTGTGTTTTTTTACTGTCTCTCTCCATTCTTTGTGGTGAGAAAACTTGAAAAATCGCCAGGGCAACAAATACTTATTTTCCCCATTGTAAGTTAATAAGGAAGACAGCCACTAGCGCCACCCTCCCCATTCTCATGCACGGTCAGCTCAAAACTAGCTGAGAAACTAACTGTGCAGTGCATTTTGCTTCGTGGGAACATCCTTTTTAATAAGTTTGCTTTTCTACTTTTACTTTTGCTACTTAAAATAGTTTTCAGAGAGAGTACAATAGTTTTTTTTTTCTGAGACATGGGCTTAGAGCAGTGTGCTTATTACAAAATTTGTGTCATTATAATGCAATATTCAAATTTCTTTTTTACCTAATGTAACACCACAGCACAGTGAAGCATAGCAATTCAAAAGAATATGTAATTGTGTTGCTCTGCAATATTTTACATCTATGACAAGATATACAACCAGTGTCATTTTACTGCTCTGTGAATGTAGTACAGACATGACCACAGTAAAATATGCAAACCCCTTAAGTACTAGGGGTTATCTTGTTCTAATGTTGATATACTTTACTAAGGAAAAAATTGCTGGGGGTCTAACTCATGGCTTGATCAGTTGTTTAACCCCTTACCGACATTTGACATACCCATATCTCATGGTCGGGAAAAGGTTCCCACAATTTGACATATGGGTATGAAATGGAGATCTTGCAGGCTCACAAGGCTCACAGCTGTATATTACCGCAGGTGATTAACCTCTTAGCTGCCACGATCTATCACAATCGCCGCAGCTAATACAAAGACTGAAGGAGAAAGCTCCTTCTGGATTTCGTCAGTGCAGCAGCCACTGCTGTGCCTTTACCAGACAGCCTGGGAGTGTAATAAACACTGCCGGGGCTGTCTGTGACGTAACCATGCCCCGCAGTGCAATGTAGGTATTGCTGGACATGGTGACTGACAGTTGTCATAGAGACCAGTATAGAGCAATTCTGCTCAGTACTGATCTTTATTATATCAGTGATCTGATACTATAGAGGATACAAATCCTCTATAGGGAAAAGTGTAAAAGGTGAAAAAGTAAAATAAAGTAAAACACAAACACGAAAAATAAAATAAAAATGCATACACTGCCCTTTCCCCTTTACAAGTGCCAATAGCCCCAAAAAAGATCAAAAAGAAAGTACACATATTTGGTATTTCCGTGTGCTTAACGACCTACCCTATAAATCTGTTATGTTAATTAACCCGCATGTTGAACGTCAAAAAATTGTGCTTTTTGTTCATCCAACAGCACATAAAATGGAATAAAAAGTGATCAAAAGCTCATATAAACACTAAGGGCGACATGTATGAAGCTCGCCACATCGGAGCGCAAGTTTTCCAGTGCTCGAACGTGAAAGCTGCACCTCATGTATGTCGGCGCCGGAGGTGCGCTCATACATGAGGTGTAAAGTCCACCGCGCCTCGCCATTGTGTGAGGCGCAGTGCGGCACTTAGGTGCAGTGCGGGACTGCACCTAAGATTCGCCGTCCGAGGAGGTGCGCTCATACATGCGGTGAAAAGTTCACCGCGCCTCGCCAGTGTGTGGGGCGCAGTGCGGGACTTAGGCGCAGAAGGGACTGCACCTAACATGTATTCCGAATCGAGACAGGCTGGAAATGAGCGAAAGATCATTAAACATGTCCGTGCGGCATGGAGTATGAATCAAAAAAAGGTTTTATTACGTGTAAAACATTATCTGAAAAAGAGCTCAAACCTACTAAAAAAATAAAATAAATAAAATCACTTTCCAAAAATCAAGACCAGCGCAACATCAGGAATTTGGATATTGGAAATTGCCAGGAAATACAATAATTCAAATTCTGTAAGCTCTTCTCATTGGTCGGCAGAAACCAGCCAATCAGAATAGGAGCGACAGTGACCCATTAAAACCTATGGAGAAGTATTGACCAATCAAATTCAAAGGCGGGACAGTTCAAAATACAGTAAAAATGCAGAAAAGAGCTGGTTGGTTGAGCTAGCGGGGGCTTGGCAATCCTGGCCAATCAGAATAGGAGCGACAGGACCCATTATAACCTATGGAGAAGTATTGACCAATCAAATTCAAAGGCGGAACAGTTCAAAATACAGTAAAAATGCAGAAAAGAGCTAATTGGTTGAGCTAGCGGGGGCTTGGCAATCCTGGCCAATCAGAATAGGAGCCACAGGGACCCATTATAACCTATGGAGAAGTATTGACCAATCAAATTCAAAAGCGGAACAGTTCAAAATACAGTAAAAATCAAAAAGACTGTTTGGGTTTGAAAACAGGGGCTTGGTACCCCGGCCAATCGGCACGACTACTTTGCCCCATTGTATCTATCGATCGGGGCACTGAAATCTCCGCCGTGAGGCATTGGATTTTAGTAAATAAATCTTTTTATTGTGAAAAAACATTCTCTGTAAAAAGCTAAAACCTTTATAAACATACAGAAAAAAAATCACTAACAATGCTTTGTCCCCGAGACCGGCGCAATCGGGAATTTGGGGATTTCGAAATTCCCGGGGAAATACAGTAATTAAAAATTTGTAAGGCTTCTCATTGTCGGCAAAAACCACCCAATCAGAATAGGACGACAGTGACCCATTATCCCCTATAGAAGTATGGACCAATCAAATGAAAAGGGGGACATTTAAAAAATACAGTAAAAAGGCAAAAAAGGTGATTGGTTTGACTAGCGGGGGCTTGGCTATCTGGCCAAAACAACGGAGTACTTTGCCCCATTGTAGTCTATGGCCAGATGGGGGCAATAAATCTTGGCTCTCAGGCCGTCGGCAGGAGTATGATTAAAAAAATCTTTTTTATTGGGTGTAAAATATTGTCTAAAAAAGGGGAAAAACTTTTCTAAAAAATAATCCCAACAACGCTTTTCGCCGTCACCGGCGCTACATCAAATTCGAAAGAAAATTCCCCAGGAAATACAGAAATTTCAAATTCTGTAAGCTCTTCTCATTGGTGGGCAAAACCCAAACCCAAATAAAAAAGGGCGTGAACCATTATATCCATGGAGAAGTATTTGCCCAAATTAAAATGAAAAGGAGGAAGTTAAAATACATAAAAAAGGCAGAAAAGACTGATTGGTTGAGACCAGCGCAGATATAATCCCCCAATCATTGTAGTGCGTCTATTCTGACGGGAGAAAGAAGGGGCGATAAAAGGGCGCCCAAAAATTTATTACTGTCTATGAGAAATTTCTAGTACTGTGTTTGGGTTTGGGGGGGGAAGGGGGGGCTACCCAAGCTTACCAAAATCAGGGGGTTGAGCTCCCTTCCAAGAGTTCTAGGGGGAAAAGAAATCAGAGCGACTCGTTTGTGACAAAATAACGAAAATAAAAAAATAAAAATAATTAAAATAAAATTAATTTTATTTCTTTATTTCGTTTACACCCTATTATTGTTCATTGGCAAACAAAAATAAAGAAAAAAAAAATTAAAATCATTAATTCTTTTTATTTCTTTTTTTTCCCCTTACCCCAATTTTTTGTTCATTTTATATACACATCGGTAAAATTTAAATGAGAATCATTTTGTTTTTGGCCATGACTTTTTAATTTATGATTCATTAAAAAACCCCAAAGAGCGTCCAAAAAACCGCGCCCCATTTAAAATTGCCAATCACAAACAGAGCTCCCCTGCATTTTTTTTCCCCAAGAACTCTATGGATAAGTAGCTCAGCCCTGATTGGTAAACTGGACGAGCCCCTCTTCCCCCCAACCTCACAGTATGAATATTTTCCCCCTAGACAGTATAAATTTAGGGGCCCCTTTTATGTGCCCCTTTTTTCTCCACTCAAAATAGACGTACTAATAAATTGGTGGTTTTATATCTGTTACCTGGTCAACCAATCACTCTTTTTTTCATTTTTTTTCTGTATTTTAACTGTCCCCCTTTTCATTTGATTTGGGCCCTACTACTTCAAAATTTAATGGTTCACCCCTTTGTTCCTATTTTTTGATTGGGTTTGGGATATGCCCACCAATGAGAAGCCTACAAATTTGTTTTAATTCCCCAAAATTAAAAAATTTTTTTCCCTCCGGCCAAAAAATTTTTAAAAATTTTTTTTTTTTTCCCAAAATTTTTTCCGTTTTTTTACAAACCGTCCGCTCGGGGACAAACCTTTGTTAGGGTTTTTGTGAGTATGTTTTTTAAGGTTTTACTCTTTTTAAAAAAATATTTTACACCTAATAAAAACTATTTTTTTTTTTCTTAAATCCATGCCGCAAGTGTGAGAGCCAAGATTTCATTGCCCCCATCTGGCCTAGACTAAAATGGGGAAAAGTAGCTCGCCTCTGATTGGCGGTGGCCCAACCCCCCCCTAGCTCAAATAGCTCTTTTCTGCCTTTTTTACTGTATTTGAACTGCCCGCCCTTTTTATTTGATTTGGGCAAAAACTACTCCATAGGGTTTTAAAGGGGCCTTGTCGTCCTATTCTATTGGTGGTTTATGCCGTCCAATGGAATAGCTTTACAGAATTGAATTTCTGTATTTTTTGGGAAATTTTGAATATCCCCAAACCCCGATGTAGCGCCCGGGGTCGGGGCAAAACGTTTTAGTGATTTTTTTTTCTCTATGTTAAGACGGTTTTTTTGCTCTTTTACAGAAATTTTTAACTTAATAAAAAGATTTATTTACTAAAAATCCACCCACCGTGGATTTCGTGCCCCCATTTTCATAACTACAAGGGGCAAATCTCGCGCTCTGATTTGGGGGGATAGCCGCCCCCCCCACTCAAACAATCGCCTTTTCGCATTTTTTTTCTGTATTTTTTAAACTGTTCCCCCCTTTAATTTTTTGGTCAATATTTCCCTAGGGTTTTTAAAGGGCTTGTCGTTTTATTCTATTGGCTGGTTTCTGCCGACCAATGAGAAGCGCTTAAAGAATTTTAATTACTGTATTTCCCGGCAATTTCCAAGATCCTAATTCCTGATGTAGCGCCGTCCTTGATTTTTGGAAAGTGATTTTTTTTTTTTTAAGAAGGTTTGAGCTCTTTTTCTTAAAATGTTTTACACCTAAAAAAACAATTTTTGGAATCATACTCCAATGCTCACGGAGCTGAGAGCCGAGATGGATTTCTTTTGCGATCTTCTTTATGTTTCCTCTCATGTTACGTTCTCACTTCACTTCGCCTCCTCCGGCTCATTTAGACCAACTTCAACTAGGTCTGCCTGTCGGAGCTGGCGAGCGCTGCAATGCGCCGCACTTTGTCGAGCCACGGAGTTTTCGAATGTGCCGCGTCCCGCCCCAGAACGCCCACACCGTGCCCATTGCACGCCCCTTCATGTTAGGCGCATCCGAAAGTGGCGCATCCGAATGCGCCTAACATTGCATCCCTGTGTCCGACAGGGGATTCGGATCGGTGAGCCGCAGTTTTCGCCAGAAAACAGGCGCCTCCCGATCATACATGTCGCCCTAAAATGGTACCAATTAAAATGTCAGTTCATCCAGCAAAAAAAAAGCCCCTACAAAGCTCTGCATACAGAAAAACAAGTTACGGTTATCAGGAGATAATGATACATAAACATTGTTTCACACAATAAAAACACTTTTTTTTAAAGAAAAAACATATAAATTGGGTTTCGCCATAATCATTTCAACCCACAGAGTGAAACTAACTTGTATGTATACTGCACGGTGAGCGCTGTTAAAAAATACAATAAAAAACACTACTAGGACAGCTAAAAACTTAGATAAATGGCATAATGATACCAATAAAAACGGCCACTTATAAAAAAAAAAACAAGCTCCTTCTTTCTATACATAGAAAAATAAAAAAAAGTTATAGCTCTCAGACTATGGCAATGCAAAAACATGTTTTCCTTTTTGAATAAAAGTATTTTTATTGTGTAAAACAGAAAAAAATATGAAAATTAGGTATTGCTGTAATCGTATCGACCTGCTGAGTAAAGCTAGCATGTCATTTATACCACATGGTGACCACTGTAAAAAATAAAAAACACTACTAGGATGAAGTGCTCACTCTCATCATGGGTGATTTCAACATCCCCATTGATGACCCCAATTTTCTCCTTCTGCCTCACAGTTTCTTTCATTAACCCCTCTCTTGGCCCTCGCATTTACTGACTCCCCCAACCCACAAGGATGGGAACTCTCGGGATCTGGTCCTTTGTCATCTTTCCTCAATTTCTAACTTCACTAATTCTCCTTATGCTCTCTTCTGACCACAATCTTATCCCCTTTCATTATCACTAATTCTCAGCCTTCTCTGGACAAACCTGCCCGTCATCCATTCAGAAATATCCGCTCCATTAATACTCAGGAAATCACAGACACCATACAGTCCTCACTGCCCCCAATCTCCTCCCTCTCCTGTCCTGACCAGGCTGTAAAATGTTACAATGAAACTCTCACAACCACCCTGGACATGTTGGCACCACCCCACACACCGCCCCACCAGAGTCAGACCCCGCAGCCTTGGCACACACCTCAGACTCGTGTTCTCCAGCGATGTTCCAGGTGTGCTGAGCGTCTGGGGAGAAAGTCAAAGCTACCTGCAGACTTTCTCCACTACAAATTCATGCTCAGGACTTATCACACTGCCCTTCACTGCGCCAAACAAAAATATTTCACCTCCCTCACTCACCACACTACACAACAACCCAAAAAGGCCTCTTTGACAGCTTCCCTCCCTCCTAAGGCCTAAAGCTCAGGCTCCGGTCACTGACCTCTGTGCTGAAGACCTGGCCACTCACTTCAAAGACAAAATTGAAAATATCCGGCAAAACATCACATCACAATCCCCAAATAATACCCATCCTGTCCCTCCCCGCATGTCCTCTGCAATCAGGTTTCCGCACCCTACACTCCACGGAAACTGCCTTAGTTAAAGTCTCAAATGACCTCCTAACAGCAAAATCTCAGGGTAACTACTCCTTGCTGCTTCTTTTGGGATCTCTCTGCAGCATTTGACACTGTTGATCACCAACTTCTCCTCAGCATGCTCAGCCCCCTGGGCCTCCAGGACACCGCTCTCGCTTGGGTCTCATCCTACCTCTCTGACCGCTCCTTCAGTGTTCAATTTTCCGGTTGTTGGATTTTGTTGGATTGTTGGAGTTCCTCAGGGATCATTTTCTAGGTCCTCTCCTCTTTTCATTGTACACAGCCCCCCATTGGAAAAATCATCAGTAGATTTGGCTTCCAGTACCATCTCTATGCGGATGACACCCAATTATACACCTCCTCCCGTGACTTCAATCAGCCTTGCTACAAAACACCAGTGACTTTTCTGGCCGCTGTCTCTGACATCATGTCCTCTCTCCATCTGAACTAAACCTCACTCAGGGCTGAACTTTTTGTCTTTCCGCCATCTACTAACCAACCCCCCCCTGCTATTCTGTTTTCTGTATGTGTACCACCCCTTTCTCCTAGGCAGCAGGCCCACTGTCTAGGGTTATATTGGATTCTGATCTGACCTTCACCCCATATAGCCAATCCCTTGCCCGTCCTGTCCCCCTTTCACCTCAAGAACATCTCCCCGAATCCTCCATTTCTCACTGTGGAAACAACTCAAAACACTCATTTCTGCTCTTCATCTTTCTTTGTTTGACTACTGCAACTCCTTGCTTATCGGTCTCCCTCTCTGCAAACTCTCCCCTCTTCCAATCTTCCAGAATGCAGCAGCCAGACTTGTCTTTCTCTCCAGCCGCTATACTGATGCCTACTACCCTGTGTCAGTTTACTGCACTGGTTGCCCATTCCAGTACAGGATACAGTATAAAATCAGCACTCTCACCCATAAAACCCCTTTCCCCAGCGCTGCTCCTCCCTACATCTCCTCCCTCGTCTCTGTCTACCGCCTTAAACCCTGCTCTCCGCTCTGCTGATGATATCCCGATTACATTCCTCAATCATCCAACCTCCCATGCCCGCCCACAAGATTTCCCCACTGCGGCCACCAATTCCCCTGGAATATGCTACCGCGGGCGATCAGGCACATTCACAACCTCAAATTTTAAGAGGGCCCCTGAAAATACATCTTCTCGGTCTGGCCCACCAAAGATCTCTAACTGCTATCACACAAAAATTTGTCACTCCCTACACTAGGGCACTCACAGCACTTATCTGTATATAGATGTACAGTCTGGGTGGCAGTGTTCATCCATTTTTCATTAAACCACCCTCTAGTTATGAAACATGGCCGGTCCATTGTAAACTTGGCAAATTCTTACCGTTTGTTTCACCATACACCCTAATAGATTGTAACTCTCACCGAGCAGGGCCCCACACTTGTGTCTCATTTTTAAGTACTTTTAAAAGTTTAATGACTGTGTTTACCCTTGAATTTGTAAAGTGCTGCGGAATATGTTGGCGCTATATAAATAAAGATTATTATTATTATTATTATTACTAGGATTGCTGTATTTTGTTCAAAACGCATGAAAAAAAACCTTAATAAAAAGTGATCAAAGCATCATATGCACCCCATAATGGTACCAATAACAACGTCCACTCATCCCTGCATTTTTTTCCCCCCCCTTTTCATGGCCCAATGCTAAAAAAACTGTGGAACCCCTGGGCACCCAAAATGCACCATACACCCCTAGATGAGATCCATGAGGGGTATTGAATAAAAAATGGGGTGACTTCTGAAAGGTGTCACCTGTTCTGGTACTTGGGGGGCGTTGCAAATGCACCAAAACACTGAACTTTCAGCATCCAAATCAGCATCAAAACCTCATCTTAAAAGTTCCTCAATGCAGCACTCTACGGACGAAGATTTGATCAGGTTCTTTCCTCATGGTTTCCGACGAGGTTTTGCAGCACTGTTTGTCTAGGTGTACACAGCACAGGTTTTTGGTTGGATTTTCGGCACATTCAGTAAAAACCAACTGCGGTTTTTAGCGCATACCTGCACCAAAAACCGTGGTCCAGTGATGTTAAAATGCCATCGGAGTTTGGATGGCATTTTAGCATATGCTGTGTAGACATAGCCTTTCAGACGAGGTTTTCGATTAGGTTTTTGACCAGGTTTTCGACAAGGTTTTCTTTCTAAAATACTCATATAAATTAATAGCCAAGGCAAAAACAGTGCTGAAAAACACACCAAAAACCACTTCAAAAATCGTGCCGAGGTTTTGGATGAGGTTTTTAAGGTCTCCATTGATTCCTATGGGGATTTTGAGCAGTGAAAACGCTTCAAGAAGTGACATAACACTTCTTTTTCAGCGTCGAAGGCAACGTGGAAAACACACAGAAAAACCTTGTAGCGTGTGAACTATAACGCTGTTTTACATAGAAATCAATGAAAATTAACTTGGGGTGTTTTGGCAATTTTTGACACTGTTTTGGGAGAGGAAATACATGAAAAACAGCCTCAAAATCAGTCGTGTGAACTTACCCTTGATGTTAGTCAGCAGACAATACATTACTGCCTGTGCATTTAAAATGCACAACTGTTTGTTAGGTCATAACTTAGGTATGCACCTATTATTAACCCCTTACCAACGATTGATGTATGAGTACGTCAAAACGCCGTCAAGCGGCTTTGAAACGTGATCGCGGAGCTATCCGGCTTTACAGCCTCCGGGTGTTAGCGGCTGATTGCAGCTAACACCTTGCGGTTTCAGCGCAGGCGGGCGGCGTCGCCCGCCTGCGCTGTTTAACCCATCAGGCGCCGCGGCAAAGATGGCCGCGGCGTCTGAATGACCGAAGCGGTGCCGCGCACCGTTTTTCAGCCCGATCGGGACATCAGCGGTGAGATCACTGAGTCCCGACGGGCTAACATGGCAGCGCAGAGCCCTGTGAAGGCTCTGATCACTGCCATGTCCGATTTTCCCCACTTCCGTCCGCAGACAGGAAGTGGGGAAACCGCCATCTTTGTACACCCTAATGTATTGCCTATGCAATGCATTAGGCTGTATTAACGATCGCGCCCCCTAGTGGTCAAGCACCATATGGGGACTAAGGGCGACATGTATGATCGGGCTTTACGCCTATTTTTTGCCGTATACTGCGCTCCCACCGAATCCGCTGTCGGACGCAGGATTCAGTGTTAGGCGCAGTGTTCGCCACTTTCAGCTGCGCCCGCATAAAGGGCGGGCGTGGGCGCGGTGTAGGCGTTCCGGGCCGGGACGCGGCGCACTCGAAAACTCCGAAGCATGTACGATGGCGAGTCGGCAAAGTGAGGCGCAGTGCAGCGCTCGGCAGCTCCGACAGGCAGACCTGTTTTTTTTTTGGTCTACAGGCTCCGGCCGAGGCGAAGTGAAGCAGGATCGGAACATGCGAGGAAGCAGATCGAAGATCGCGACAGAAATCTCGGCGCTCCGCTCCGTGCAGCAGGAGTATGATTCCGAAAAAATCGCCTTTATAAAGGCGGAAAACATTGTCAGAAAAGAGCTGAACGTAAAAAATAAACATAATAAAAAAAAAAACACTTTCCAAAACTCTAGAACGGCGCAATATCAAGAATTATGATATTGGAAATTGCCGGGAAATACAGTAATTCAAATTCTGAAACCTATTCTCATTGGTCGGCATAAACCAGCCAATCAGAATAGGAGCGACAGTGAACCATTAAAACCTATGGGGAAGTTTAGACCAATCAGAATACACGGCGGGATAGTTCAAAATACAGTAAAAATGCTGAAAAGAGCTGATTGGTTAAGCTACCGGGGACTTGGCTAGCTCAGCCAATCAGAATAGGAGCGACAAAGACCCATTTTAGTCTATGGAGAAGTTTAGACCAATCAGAATCCACGGCGGGATAATTCAAAATACAGTAAAAAGACAGAAAAGAGCTGATTGGCTGAGCTAGCAGGTGTTTGGCTATCCCAGCCAATCAGAGCGCTAGCTACTTCTCCCATTATAGTCTATGGAGAGATGGGCGCTCTGAAATCTCGGCGCTCAGCGCCGTGCGGCATGAACTATTAATCAATAAATTATTTATTATTAAATGTAAAACATTATCAGATAAAGAGCAGAACCCTTCTTTACAAATAAAGCAGTTAAAAACCCGAACAACGCGTTTGTCGCCGAGACCGGCGCTACATAGGGAAGTGCAATAGAGAGAAGTGCCGGGAAATACAGTAATTCAAATTGTTTAAGCTATTCTCATTGGTCGGCAGAAGCCAGCCAATCAGAATACCTCCGGCGGCGAATCCTAGGCGCAGCGCCGCACTGCGCCTCGGACCCGCACTGCGCCTAAAACACAGGCGAGGTGCAGCGGACTTTACATTGTATGTATGAGCGCGCTCTGGCCCCGACATAAATCAGGCGCAGATTCCGCAGGAAAACTGGCGGAAAGGTGCGCCCCGACCCGGCGGGGCACTGAACCTGCGCTTGTAGAGCCAGCAGTGTGCTCGTATGCCGCCGCCGCCGCCCCCTGGCCGTCTTGATGTCAGGAGCAGGGTGGGTCCTTCACTATGGTAACACAAGAAGATGCTGGGCGCTGAGTGGGCTGTAGAGGGGGCGCACACCGACACCATGGACGGACCCCAGAGCCCGAGGGGAAGCTGCTTCTCGGCCCGGCTGGATGGAGTGTTTGTTGTTACTTTTGGTCTGGAGCTGGGCCCGGCCATGGAGGTAACGTCATGTGTGCAGGGCATCTGGGGCACAGATACTCTGCGATGGCATGGACCGTAATCGGGGTCAGCAGGTCCGGGGGGGTGGGAGCAGAGGCTGTGATACAGATCAGATGGAGACCCTGATGTATGGGAGGGGGGAGCATCCTTAGAGTGAGCAATCTATAGCTGTCACATCCCAGCTGCTGGGGGACTACATGTACCAGCAAGGCTGGCACACATATGGGAGGACTGATGACTTACCTGGAATATCTCTTTATTTCCAGCTGGTGTATCCCCACAACATCCAGATAACAGAAAAAGAGCCCCAAAATCATAGATAGAGCCCCGCACATTTCATCAATCTGACTTGGCTCTGTTCACATGTGGGAATCTGTTGTGTGTTTCAACTTTGAGGCTGACAGTTTAATTTCTGAGGCAATGTGCTATGGGGTGCAGCAGATTAACCCTTGATGTCAGTCATTGAGTCTAATCCTGCCAAAATCCACACCAAAATCTTCAATTGCATGTGAACAGGGTTGTGGGGACTCCAATCACATTGGACTCAACAAAGATTTTAGGGTGGAATCTGCACTGAAATATAGATTGTATTGGGGCAACAGTTTAGTAAAGGGGCCGCCCATTTCAATCTCCTGCTTTCCTACTTTCAAAAGTTGGCAAGTATGCCCTAAATGTTAAAGTAAAAAAATTAAATAAATAAAGTTTTAAAGTACAAAAAAAAAAGTATTAAGTTCAAATCACCCCCATTTCGCCATTTTACAAATAAAAACAATAAAATACATAAAAAGTTAAACATATTTGGTATCGCCGCGCCGAAAAGTCAGATCTATAAAAAATAATATAAAATTTATCCCGTCCCTGAACACTGTAAAAGAAAAAAATCCCAAACGCCAAAATTTATTTTTTTTGGTCATTTCATGTTACATAAAAATTGGAATAAAAGTAATCAAAAAAGTCTCATCCATTTCAAAGTGCTAGCATTAAAAAGTACACATCTGCCCGCAAAAAATGCCACCTCACTGACGTCCGTAGGTGTTAGTACAAAAAAGTTATTGGTCGCACAAAATGGCGCCGCAGCGCAAATTTCAGGAATAGAAAATGTTTGGAATTTTTTTACGGTACCAAAAACAGAAGGGAAAATCCTACATTTTTTGGTTTTGGGCCGATGCGTATAAACCCTGTAGAATACAGATAACACCTCATTTCTACCAAAAATAAACTCCGAAAAAACAAACCCCCCGGGCAAAATGTCGCAAGTACGTTTTTTTTCACATTTTGCCCCACTTAAAATTTTTTTTTCCCGTTCCCTAGTATATTCTATAGTAATTGAATAAAACCTCTAGAAAGTACAAACTTGTCCCGCAAAAAAAAAAGCCCTCATATGTCTATGTGGTATAAAATAAAAAAGTTATGGCTTTCAGAAGGCAAAGGCAAAAAAATTTAGAACCATATTATAATGCCCGTCCGTCAGGAAGGGGTTAAAGGAAATCTCAAAAAACTTCAATAATATAAAATACATATACTTTATTCAAAAATCACTAATATATGATACAAAAATTGTTAAAATGACAATGGAACTACAAAAAACATGGTTTACATAACTCTCCACTCCCAAATTTAAAAATATCCAAACATAGGAAGGTATCCCCATATATGCATAATGATAAGTATAATATGCTTATAGTAAAAAAAAAGTATAAAGACAATAAATACCCAACCTTGATAGATAATCATAGCATCAATGTGAACACCTAACATTAGGCTGGTGGGAGAGCGAAACCATGCACCCCAACGCGCATTTCGCAGACCCCCGGATGAAGCGCACTGCAAAACGCGTGTTGGGGCGCATTGTTTTTTACTATAAGCATTATTATACTTATGATTATGCATATATGGGGATACCCTTCCTATGTTTGGATATTTTGAAATTTGTAGGATTCTCAGTGTATGGTGTATATAGCCCTGTGTATGATATAGGTGTTTAATTTCATAACTTAGGACTTAAGACTAGACAGTCATGAAAGTCTTTTGTTAGGTGCATGTCTATCAGTATTCCTCATTCAGCCCTGGAAATTGTTACAGGGATAGAACAATGGGTACGCCTTGTTTTATGACCACGGTGATCATCTATTGAGCAGCTGGGATCTATGAGTGACATCTATGAATTTGCATGCGCCATTTTTTTATCTGCTGTAAACACACTAGATCTAAACAGATATAAAGGAGTGTATAATACCACAGTATGAATGAAAGTGTAATGCGCCAAACTTTGTATGGTGCATAGTGTTTAATGCACCAGTCTTTGTATGGCAGTTTCACATCTATAGAACAGTATGCCAGCAGTTTTTTTGCACAATATATGCCAAATAAATACCACATGCGAATTCATAGATGTCGAAGCTTTTTGTTTGCTTCCAGACATTACTACAGGAAAGTGGCTACAAATCAAAAGTTAAAAGAAGAAGAAATTAAAAAGAAACTAGTGTAAATATGAGATTTCATGAAAACAAGGGATCCAGAAAGATCTCCATTCTTGCAAAAAAGGTAGCCACACATGTGTAAGCTGGAATCCCCTGGCCTTCGAATGGTTAAACTAAAGAAGATAAACCCACGTGGCACAAATCAAATTGGGCAGTAGTACTGTTTATTTACTTTTTCTCATTGCATACTATTTCATACAAGCTGCTCCATATAGTTGTCCACAATTTTCCATAGTCATCGCCTGCTAATATACAAAGCATGTATGAACAAATGTGTATGCAGATGCCTAGGTTTTAATTGAGCTCATTAATTTTGTCTTGACATGTTGATAACCTCAACAGCTTCTTGCAAGTATGCAAAACTATTTTTTTTCCTAGTGGGAAAATGTTATACTAGTAAATAAATAAAATGCAAACAAACATCACTCTTGGTATCTTATCCATCCCGCAATGTAGTGCATTTGTATTCGGCTATGTGTGACATGACAACAATGGATCACTTCTCTGTTTCTTCGGGAGTGGTTTGGCTTTTCTGGGTGGTAGCATATTTTCTCAGTGTGCAGAATGTTGATATTAAGCCACACCTGTCCCCTCCCGAAACTGTGTTATGTGTGTGCACAGGCTGTTCCCTATGAGCCTTGCTTAGATAATTGCACATGAGGAACCAAACCAATACCTGAAATATAAAATGTGACACAAGGGTTTTATTGGCTCATGAGTTGCATGTACAGGTAATGCTGAAAGAATCCCCCTTCTTCTTTAATTAACAGATTAATGTAAGCAAGCAAGCTTTAGTCATATGGATGTCATGATATGCTAGTATGAGACTACCAAAAATATGACTAGTGTACCTGTTTAAAAGAAATTCTCATGCTTTTTAAAAGCAAACACAGACAGCCCTCTCAGCCAAAAGGGGATAGGGGACCTCTCTGCTCCACATAGATATTATTTGAGATAATATAACCCATAAACATGCATACATTTTTTAGGATGAAATGACCCTTTGAAGTGGACTTTGAAATATCACTATATGTAGATATTGTAAATAATCAATAATAAACTGTTTTTGTTTTTATTAATTAAACTGATAGTTCATGCATAATACATTCAAATGTAGCAATAATCTATTGGGTGGAACAATATATGGTTATTAAGTTACTGTCACACTTGTGAGTTTAACATTTTTATTTACCTGCATTAAATGAGGTTACTATCAAGGCAAATTTTACCTGAAGCAAAAACAGATAGACAGGCTCTTCTCCAGAAACTCTTGCTGCTTCATAGTTAGAAGTAGTCATAGAATTAATGAGTGCATTACCAGAACTAATGACTACTAACTGCACTTACTCAATGACCTTCAACCTGGGGAGCTATATTACAGCAAATTGATCTGAAGATTTTGGGCCACTTTAATAGGTGTATTTAGGATGCATTAGTGCTAGTCACTGAGCGCAAGTGAAGGATGCCATAGTTTACAGTCAGCTATAGCTGGTTATCCTTATACCCAGTCATCACAGGAGGATTGCTTCTTCCGCATGCTTCTAGTAGTTTGGCATAAAGGAATATTAATTGATACTGACCTATTCTGGATTCTGAAGATGGATCTAATTGGTTCTAAGAAACTTTTAAGAAAGCTGTGAATGACTACTGCATAAGCTATTGAAAACTGTTGGCACATTGGATTCTAGCTAGGAATTTGATTACTCATTAACCCTTTCCTGACAGCAGCTTATACTAATATAGTTCTAAGGCTATGTTCACACGGCTTAAAATGGGCCGTATTCATTACGGTAATCCACAGTTCTCATAGAGAACTATGGATTACGTCTCCTCTCCCCGCTCGAGAATACGCCGAGGGGGGAGATAATTCACATGTCCACTTTCTTCGGGATATACACGCCGCTAGCAGTGATTCTCTATGGGCCGGTGAATGGCCCCCTCGCTCCGCTCCCCGCTCCCCGCCCAGTCACAGGCGTAACTGGGGGTATTTCGTCCCGCAGTTAAGCCATGTGAACATAGCCTAAGAGTTTTTTCTTCTCTCCTTTCAAGAGTCACAACTTTTTTTAATTTTTCCATCTACATAGACATATGAGGGCTTTTAATTTGGGGGACAAGATGTACTTTCTATTGGGGCCATTCACTGTACCATAGAATATACTGGAAAACCGTAAGAATACTTCTAAGTGCGACAAAATGTCAAAAAAACATACTTGCTCCATGCTTGCAGTAGTTTTGTTTTGACAGCGTTCACTATTTGGTATTAATGATGTGCTATCTGTTTCTGCAGGTTGATATGATTCCGGCAATACCAAATATGTACTGTAGGGTTTTCAGTGTGTTATAGTACCGATAAAAAAAATCCAACCCATTTTTTAACTTTACACCACAGCGCCATTTTCGGCACCCAATAATTTTTTGTGCTTTCACCTATGGACCTGAGTGAGCGTGTGCTTTCTGCAGGCTGAAGTGTACTTTTCTTTGGCACCATTTTGGGATAGATGCGACTTTTTTTTTTTTTTTATTCCAATTTTTAGGGGACATGAAATAAAAAATAAGCAATTTTGGTGTCTGATTTTTTTTCTTCATATCGGATGTTATATGCTAATTGATCAGACTTTTACAGACACGGTATACTAATTATGGGCCACATGTTGAAAAATGTTTTAGGTCTAAATCACTTTGTTGCCAATGGCAACCAATCAGGGCACCCCTATCATTTTATATAGTGCTCTGAAAAAATGAGAGGGGTGCTCTGATAGGTTACTATGGGCAACAAAGAGAGTTTTAGACGTAGACAGTTTTCAAACATGTGGCCCTATGTGTTTTTCATGATTTATTTTTTTATTTGTAAAATGGGTTTTACTATTATTTTTTACACTTTTAAATGTTTTTTTTTTGTTACTTGTACATGGTTTCCCCCTAAGGGGTACTTGACAACAAGGGGGCTCAGTTATTAGTACACCATTCTGCATTATATAAAAGATGCAAGAGGATGTACACAGATGGTGGTTCTAGCATTTCCTCCCTGGGATGAGAAGTGAATAGAATAGCAGACATAGTGGCAATGGAAACCTTCACAAGGCTTCCAGCCATAATGTTAACAGATCGGCACTCCGCAATCTCACCACTGGGGTGCGGAGGGAAAAACGATGCCTCATTTTTCGCTAGCAGCAGCCTTCTATGCAATCCTGCTGCATAAAACCTTACCAGCACCAGGACATACTCATATGTTCTGTGTTGGTAAGGGCTTAAAGGGGATGTATCGCTTCCTTAGTTCGGCTGATTCACACTGCCCTCAGCTCTCAACTCTGGAAATGCAGGGGCATTTCTTCCCCTCCCAGCTGGGTACTTTAAACCCCCTTCACTGTGCATGCTGGCTCCCAAGACTCCCCCCCCCCTTCTGAGTCCACATGGGCACTTGTCTTTCCCTATGCAGTCCCTTTTTTTGTAAGAGCTGTATACTACCACAGGCTGCATTCAATCTAGACTGAGCAACTGAACTCTTCTCCTCTCACAGCTGGAGATTTGTTACAGTTGAAGCCAGCTTTCTATGAACGGCACAGATCTCGCTTCTATGCAGGAGAGTTAGGCACCGGGACAAAACTGTTATGTTTTCTCATTGTAGAATCTGTTGCAGTCTGTTTCTGCTGGGTGTGGAGAGAGAAAATGCTACGGCCCCTAACTCTGAGTCAGGCAGGGATCGACAAAAAATTGTGCTATTTCCTGATTGTGTAAGCCCTTCTGTAATTCTGTTTCTTCTGCCTGTACAAAGTGAAAATGTGACGGTCCCTTACTCTGAGTGAGAGACACAGCTCCGTGAATTCGACCGGGGGCTGTACAGAATGTAAATGAGCTCTCAGCTAGTGAAATGAAAGGAGGAGGGATCCGGAGGGATTCGACCAGGACTGGATATCAGTGTAAACAAAAACACAAGATGAGGAATACTGTGAATACAAGACAGCTTTGCTAATGACATCCAATTGCAAAGTTGCTTGTTTTCACTGTCCAGTTATTCTGAAGACCATTTAATGAAATGATAAAACCCCTTTAAATCCTTGTGTAATCTGACTCCTATTCATTTAAATGGGCAGTCTATGCTGTAGTTCACAATGTGAATTACAGTGCGGTTTTTACATTTTAAATCTGTTGTTCAGAAATAAAGAAGAAAGGACGACCATTCTTTTGAGTGGATGCTGCTTTGATGCTGTGTTGTGAGTTACGGTATGTTCACACTGCATATTGTGGTGTGTACTGTACGCACCGCAGTACGCCTGGTGTTTTAGAAGTACGCGCTGGTCAGCCTGGCCGGCCCCATTAACTTTCAGTATCAGCGCGCGCTTTCTGCGTAAAATAAGTCCCACATTTCTACGCGGGAAGAGGGACACATTTATAGCTCTCTATGAGGCTTAAATACCGACAATTGCGGATTGCATCTCAGGCATATTGAAGCGTAAATACGTGGCGAAATGTGCCCCACAATTACGCCATGTGCACATACCTTTAGTGCCATTCAGAGTCAAAAACTGCCTCGTGGAGTAAAATCCTCAGTATCGTCTCAGATTTCACATAATATGTTACATTTTTTCAATTGGAAAAACCCAGTGTGTGAATATACCCTTATAGAAAAGCTGTCTGTAAATCATATTGGGGAATCCTGCCCTCCTCTTCTCTCTCTGCTCTGTCTTATCTGATAGCAGGGATGAGAACAGGTCAGACTTCTCATAGCTTGAGAACAGTGTGTTATCTCAAACAAATAATTAGTCTCCTTGTGTTTGTTTACTTTGAGCTCTGTAGCTCTCTGCACTTATAGATAACATCCCCTGCTCTCATGTCAGTGCTTTTAGAAGAGCTATGAATGTCGAGCTGTAATGTTACTGCCAAAGAAGCAACTACAGCCTAAGCAGGAAGAGACCACATGCTTGAATCTGAATCTGCTTTTGGATCTGAAACAGTTAGACAGTCCCTTTAAATATGCTAACCATCATGTATTAATCTCCATCCTTTAATTTTATGGAACATTTTCTTAATGTGTTCTTAATTTTTCAGGTATTCATGGTTGAAATGTATAGTTACAATTACTGTTTGTAGTACATATGCTACTTTGTGATTCAGGTTAGCCAATGTGTTGTAGTCATGGGCTGAGTCAATTTTTACCAATACTTTATAAAACTTTTTAGAAATGTAAATACACAGAAATAAACAAAAAGTACCACAACTTCTCTGTGATGTGCTACATTATGAAAATTTTGAAAATTAAATTTGTATACACAAAATTGATACATGTTGACAGTTGTTCCTAACAATTTCCTTTATATATTTATTCCGGTAGTTAATGTCTATAATACACTGGTCAGAGAGATGGATTGATTTCTAATGCTATGTAGAGCTAAGGGATTTAGCTGTAAACGGATTATTATGTAGTGTTCAGCTAGCATACAGTATGCATTGTATGTAGGTTTATAACTAATTCAAGACCTAGCAAACAGCAGACTGTATATAGAAACCTAAATTATTTTAATGATATGTTAATGAGGGGCACTAATTATATTTTGCATTTGTTATACTACAGACAGACCACTGTCTGTTCAAGAAGGCCCTTTTCTGTCTGCAGTCCCACAAGTTACATGACGGTAAAAAATATATATTGCAATTATCTCTTGCAGCATTGTTTTCCCTTGCAACAAAGCTGCAGGAAAAGAAAACTATAGGATGGCACCTATGCAAGTCAATGGACAGATTGTTTGGTACCACTAGTGTATATGCTACGCTGTGCAGCATTCTCTGTACTCTACCTGACTCCAATCTATGAAATCCATGAAGCAGACACCAATTTTAACATGTGAACCTGGAGCTTGGTTATCATAACAACTAGCCAACATCTAAGGCTGTGGCTACACTGCATTGGACAAAAAAACATCCGAAACCGGCTGTTTTTTCCTGATGCACAATCGTGGTTTTCATCAGGGTTTGCACAAAAAACGCAGTCACTTCTCGTTTTTTTTATGTCAGCCATAAAATTGTATTGTATGGGAAGAGGCCAAGAAAACTAAAAGTGGCGGCGTATTGTACAACATGTTGTATAATACGCTGGTGCTGAAAGACGATCGTAGAAAAGACGAGCTGTGGAGACATAGCCTAAGGGTCTAACACCATAAAGACATCAATGTTTGTTGTTTACGGAGGTTATTAAAATGGGTCATTTGAGACTTCCTTTCTAGCAATCCTAGTAATTGAGTTCCTACCAATCATATGTTTATTATTTTTGTGTGGATAGGTGATAAATGTAATATGTGGGCAAACCCCTTTTAGATGACAGTGATGCTAAATTATCTTTGATGGTGCTTCAATTACAGTGTCCAGAACAGTCTAGCATTAGATTTTCGCAAGATTTTCAGTAACCTAGAGTTCCCAGGATGCTTAATAAGACAATTTTTTTATGTGAGCACCGATTGACTATATATTCGCAGTCTAAGGATCATATTTCTTCAGATCGTTTGAAATTAATTTACAGTCTGGTTGCTGTTCGCTGGAAAAGCTAGATAATTATGCTAACTAAGAACAAATGAATGTACATAGTCAGAGATCAACATGTGTATGTGGCAAATCATGTCTGGATGAATAATTGAACGATATAGCAATGAGTGCACAGCAAGGGAGAACTGTGTCATCCTAATTATATTACAAAGTAACCAAATTGTTGAGAAATATGTCACAAGGTAAACACATAATAAATAGCTTCTAATATCACATGATCAGGGTACTAATATTATGCTATGCTCATTAAAGGGGTATTACCACCATAAAAAGTGATTTCTGGCAAATGCCATTACTTACTGGTCATTGGGTCCAACTCCTGGGATCCAGACTATCATTTAACCAAAGAGTGGAGGCCTCTGACTTTTTTATCACAAACTTTACACAACCTAAATTTACTAGCCAGGAATGTATTTTGCATGTTTATAAAACACAAAAAAGTAGAAGAACAAATATTACATTACATCTACATTGATATTACCTTGTAAGATCTATTAAATTAGTCTTTGGTATCCTATGTCCAGGGGCCTATATAGGTATAGTCATGAGGAAAAAAAGTACACCGCTCTTAATAATCTTAAATCATCTGTTCCTAGAACGTCTAAAAATAAAATACATACAACCTCAGAAGAACAACAACACATGACAAAATATAACATATCATTTATTTAACAAGAACTAGACCAAAATGCAGAAGCAGCATGTAAAAGGAACACTCACACTACTTCAACAGGAATTAAGAGGTTAAGTAGCAGTCAGTTGTTGATAATCAAATGCTCTAAATGTTAATAATAATAATAATAATAATAATAATAATAATAATAATTCAGGCATGTGTTAACAGTCCCAAAGAGAAAAAACATAAGTAATGATCTTAGAGAAGCAACTGCTGCTTCCAGACAATCTGGAAGGGGTTAGTAAGCCATTTCCAAATAATTTAAAGTTACAGTGTGAAAGATTATTTATAAATGAAAAGTATTCAAGATACAATGTTTCCAGCAGTGGATGTCCCAGCAAATTCATCTATGCTATGTTCACAGAAACTGCAAAAAAATAGAGCTACTTCTCAGATTTTAGAGGCCTCAGTATGTTAATTGTTCAAGTTTATGACAGTAATAAATTTCTTTGGAATGGTTGAAGGGTCAAATCTTCTGAACATGGCAACAAGGCTTAAGTTTGCAAAGCTGCATCTGAACAAACCACAAGACTTCTGGAACAATATCTTTTGGACAGATGAAACCAAAGTGGAGATGTTTATCAATAATGCCCAGCACCACATTTAGCAAAAACTAAACATAGCAAATCAACACAAGCACATCATTCCTGCTATCAAGCGTGGTAGTGTAGGGCATTGATTTGGGTCTGTTTAACAGACACAGGATTTAGACACCTTGCAGTCATTGAGTTGACCATGAACTCCCCTATACACCAAATTATTTAAGGTCAAATGTGAGGCCACCTATCCAATAGCTAAAGCTTGGCTGAATTTGGGTCACGCAACAAGACAATGATCTTAGGCTCCCCAGAAAATCTACAGCAGAATGACTGAAAAAGAAAAAAATCAAGGTGTTTCTATGTCCCAGTCAAAGTCCAGATGTCAGCCCAATTAAAATGCTGTGGCAAGACTCTAAGGAAGCTGTGCATAAACAATGGCCCACAAGTCACAATGAACTGAAGCAAAGTTTTAAAAAGTAGGCAAAAGTAGGCAAAAATAAAGTCAATTAGAAAATGACTAATTAAAGCTGTTGATGCTAAAGGTGGTTCGAAAGGATATTGTTTCAGGGAGTGCATTGAGTTTTTCACACATGGCCTTTTCATTATGGCTTCTTTTAGTAAATATAAAATCTTTTAGTAAAATAAATAATGACACGTAAGTTGTATGGTACAGTTGATACAGTTGTAAGCAGTATAGGTCGGTCTCTGAGGCATATTTCTCGTGCATATTTGGAAGTAAATATTTGAAAGTAATACATGATCATCAGAAATAGGACAGAAATTGATAGAGTTGCATCTCAGAGACCCTACTGTCATCTGACCACGTTTTTCTTCCTCTCTTCACAGGTATGTTTATGTCTTGGACTACTACCCTCAACAATCCCACAGCATTAATTGTATAACTCCCCTGTTTTGTATTATTGGTATGTTTATGTCTTGGACTACTACCCTCAACAATCCCACAGCATTAATTGTATAACTCCCCTGTTTTGTATTATTGGTATGTTTATGTCTTGGACTACTACCCTCAACAATCCCACAGCATTATTTGTATAACTCCCCTGTTTTGTATTACTGGTATGTTTATGTCTTGGACTACTACCCTCAACAACCCCACAGCATTATTTGTATAACGCCCCTGTTTTGTATTACTGGTATGTTTATGTGTAGAGGAAGATTTTGTTACGCAGCCTATCATTTGTTCCTACAACTAGGTTTGACCCATTTGATTGGACAAAAGATATTAACTTGTTCATACGTAAGTTAAAATGGCACAAGTTTTTTAAAATGAAGGATAGACAGGAGGCAGATATATTGGGGGTATCAGAGGAAGATATGAGTGGAGTGAGAGTACTCTCAGGGCTATTGGAGGAGAATATTCATCGAGGACCATCCGCTAGTTTGGCACCCAAAAGTAGGAGGATGCCCCCAAATATAGACTGCCCTGAATTAGACATCTTCTTACGTATGGTCACAAAGGAAATTGGTAACCTGGCTCAGACTAGATTTGATGCAGGGAAAAATTATACACATTCTGAAATGGAATCATTATTGAAGTTAGAAAAGGATCAATCAATTATTGTGAAACCATCTGATAAAGGTGGAAATATTGTGATCCTAACGCATGACCAATATACGAAGATGTGCTATAACCTTCTAAATGATAAGGAATGTTATGTAGTCCTACGGAGGGATCCTACAGCATCCTTTAAGACTGAACTTGATGCCATCGTGATTGATGCCTTGGATAAAGGTGTGATATCTGACAAAAAGAGCAAATTTATGATCAATGAATATCCGACTATACCAACTTTTTATGCACTCCCGAAGATCCACAAGGGTATTAGTCTGCTTAAGGGGCATCCCATAGTTTTGGGCATAAACTCCTTGACACAGAATGAGAGTGTGTATGTGGATGAGGTACTTAGAAAATTTGTCACTGCATTACCCTCTTATATTCGGGACACCTCAGATCTACTGATGAAATTAGAGGGATTAAACATAGACGCTAATACTATCTTAGCGTCTATTGACGTGGAAAGTCTATATAGCTGTATTCCCCATACATATGGGTTGTCTGCCATTGAATACTTTTGCAGTATGTGGGGTGTTCAACATAGGGAAAGAGGCATCTTTGTAATACAACTACTGAACTTTATCCTTCGCCACAATTATTTTCTCTTTGACTCCAAAATCTTCCACCAGCTCAGGGGGACGGCAATGGGGAGCCCGTGTGCTCCCACATATGCAAATCTCTACCTGGGCTGGTGGGAGGAAAGGAAAGTCTTTTGCGAGGAAAATGAAGAATGGACCTCCAAGGTCTTATTCTGGGGCCGTTTCATAGATGACATTTTTGTCCTGTGGAATGGCTCAGAGGACACTTTTTGTCAATTTATCTCTGTCCTAAATGACAACAATATAGGTTTGAGGTTCACCTTTGAAACTGATCCCATCAGGCTGTCATTTCTTGATGTAGAGATTAGGAGGACACTAAGTGGGACTTTGAGTACCACTATCTTTAGAAAGCCAACCGCTACCAGTAGTTTGCTACACTGGAGAAGTCATCATCCAGTTGCCCTAAAAAGAGGTATACCCCGGGGGCAATTTCTGAGGGTTAGGCGTAATTGCTCCCATGAAAGTAGCTTTTATAAACAATCATATGAATTGGATGGTAGACTTTCAGCCCGTGGTTATCCATTTGAAGTGAGGCGGCAAGCCTTTAAATATGCAGGGTGACAGGAGCGTGTGGAATTGTTGGTACCAAAAAATAATAGAGAAAAGGACATGGATCAAGTTAGAATTGTTGGCATGTTTGATAATAAAGCTGAAGATATGAGAGCAATTCTAAATAAGTATTGGAACATCTTACAATCAGATGACGACCTTTCTGATATATTACCAAACAGACCACTTATAACATACCGGCATGGTAGATCACTGAGAGATAGGCTGGTTAAAAGCCATTATAAACGGCCTAGAAGGGAGGGGTCTTGGTTGGAGAGGAGACCAAAAATGGATGTTTAGATGCGGAGATAATTCTGTGGCTTGTCCCTTTATAGAACAATCAAAGTCGTTCAAAGATCGCAATGGGAAGGAATACTTCCTAAAAGGCTTTTTTAATTGTAAATCTGAAGGATTGGTTTACCTCTGTGTCTGTAAGTGTGAACTCTACTATGTAGGCAAGACGACTCGCCAAATACGTTGAAGAATAGGAGAACACCTGGGTGACGTGCGGCATAGGAGAGACACTGCGATTGCCCCCATGTGTGGGAAACACATGGGGGTGACTCTGGATGTCTTAGATTTCTTGTTATAGATGTGGTGTATCCGTCACCCAGGAAGGGAAATCTGGACATTATGATCTTAAGGAAAGAGGCCCAGTGGATCTACCGTCTTGGATCCGTGAACCCTGGTGGCCTTAATGAATCGTTACAGTTTGGATGCTTTCTTTGATTAGATACTGTGTTTACACTGGACTAGGGTACATTTGAGAATTTATCTTGTCTTTTTGGCATAATGGAGATATCATGCCTGAATTAGGCATATACTCCTTGTTTGGATATCTGGTTATCAAGAATGTAGGAGTAGTGTTTTGTTCCCTTTATTTTCTAAATTAACATGCTGGTATACCTCTTGTCTGAATGAACTTTCTACTCTATATTGATTTTGTTATGTGTGACAGTATGTTTAACTGTTTTATATCGAGGGGTAGCAATCTGGTGCAGAATGGTAAATGCATTATGTTAAATTACATTGTACTTGACCATCACATTCATTCATAGTGTTGGATTTGTTGATATCACAATTAGTTAGATTGTATACCATAGCTGACTGGGTCTCTATCAGGTTTTGTATATTTATAACCCAGCTATGTTGAAATCGGACCTGGAGTAGGTCTTTGATGCTATAATGAATGTATAGCCTAGTACCGGGATCACTCTTGTGGCTTGCACGGCGAAGTATTCTAAAGCAAGCGTGCCGGACATGCGCAGTTATGTCATTCTATCACTGAAGCCAGGCGCGTTGTTTAGCCCGACAATCTCAATTGTGTGAGCCGCGCAGGCGCAGTGACAAATTCCGGATGCCGTATCCTGAAGCCGCACATGCGCGGTGATCAATTCTGGATGCCGAATGTTGTAACGGCACGAGACAGAAGTCGAGTGCGGTATGTATGTCATCATGCCAAACTAACTGTGGTATATACACTATGATAGATCAGACTTGAGGGTTAATACATTAGCTAATCAAATGGATGCTTTTTACTGGCTTGTTTTATTAATGTAGGAGGTATTTAAGGAGGTCCCTAAGGATTTATGGGACGCTCCTGCATCGTGGCGTCTATCGTGTGTATCTGGTTGAGAGATTTGCTCCCCTGATGAACCTGAGTAGGGGAAACGCGTCGGGAGATTGGGAGATTATACATTGTTTTATCTCTCCTTTTTGTCTATATCCATTGGCCTCTTAGAAGGATTTAATAGGATTACCTAGGGTTTAAAACGGTATTTTGGGGCCGCCCTTATCTGGGCGATGACCCCACTAAGGTAATCATAGGGCCTAATAGGATTTATTGTAGGGTGAGTATACTTACTACATCGTGGGGCCCTATGGGACTAAGGTGGAATATGTGATATCTCCAGGATTACATTAACATAGGATTGGTGAAGCGTCCACCCTGGAAGCTAAGTATACTTTTCCTTTTGGTATCTTTTGTATTATATGTAGAATTGTTGTATTTAATATTTGAATTAAGGGATTGTTTTTGCTAGATTGAGATTTTAATAGGATTAATAAAGTTTTCATAAATTTTATATTGGGGTTATTTTTTGCTGTGATAGGTAGATTTCACCCCAGCTTTGTGCTCCATAATTACCCTGTGTTTATTTACTGAGCACAGATATTCCCCTTGAAGTCTCTGCTTTGCTGGGCCATTTGTAGCTCCCCCAATTTACGACACCTGGGTTAATTGATGCTAGCAAGGAACTCTACATGGCTTAGTATAAATCAGACAGCTTAGGTCTCTGAGACCATCGGTCTATGAGGCATATTTGTCATGCATATTTGGAAGTAAATATTTGAAAGTAATACATGATCATCAGAAATAGGACAGAAATGAGACAGAAGTGAGCTTAAGGGAGCTTGAAGGATCACCTGTTATGTGAGTAACTGGTCTCTTATAACATACCCCTTATCCACTATGCTCACTATTGCTATCTACCTTGCCATCTGCCTCCTTTCCTACAACCCAGTGTCGCCCCCTGAAAATGCTATCCACATCAGCGCCTCTCTCCTCCCCTCACCTATGTATACATCCCACACACTATTTTCCCTTTTAAACTACCCCAAACCACCAGCCTCCATAATGTTGCTCAAATGCCGCTCATACACAACACTAAACCATCTGCTGTCACTTTTCTTTCTCCTGCTTCTTGCTGCAGGGGACATCTCTCTGAACCCCAGCCCACCCTCCTTTAAACTGCTCATCCCTCCTCCTCCATAGATAAACCCTGCTAACCTGCTCGCTATTCATTGCATGTCATTTCCTGCCAATTTTACATGTGCTCTGTGGAATGCCCGATCTGTTGGTAACAAACTCACAGCTGTCCATGACCTGTTCCTCTCTAACTCCCTTAATCTCCTAGCTCTCACCGAAACATGGCTCCAGCAATCAGACACCGCTTCCCTCGTCGCTCTCACCTATGGCGGCCTACATTTCACCCACACCCCCAGACCTGAGAACAGGCCGGGTGGAGGAGTTGGCATACTCCTTTCTCCACACTGCACTTACCAGGTCATTCCTCCTGCACCCTCCCTCACTTTCCCCTCCTTTGAGGTCCACACCCTCAGACTCTTTCGGCCATTTTCTCTCAGAATCGCTGTTGTGTACAGACCCCCCGGCTCATCCCGCCAGTTTCTGGATCATTTTGCCGCCTGGCTCCCTCACTTCCTCTCCACTGAGATACTCACACATTAATCATGGGTGATTTCAACATCCCCATTGACAACCCTATGTCTCCTTCTGCCTCTCGGTTTCTTTCGCTAACATCATCCTTTGGCCTCTTGCAATTTACAGATTCTCCAACCCACAAGGATGGACACGCTCTTGATCTGGTTTTCTGCAGTCACTCATCAATTTCTAACCTCACTAATTCTCCGTATGCTCTCTCTGATCACAACCTTATCTCCTTCACTATCACCAATTCTCAGCCTTCTCTGGACACACCTGCCCATCACCCATACAGAAACATTCGCTCCATGAACACTCAGGAACTCATAGACACCATACAGTCCTCACTGCCCCCAATCTCCTCCGACTCCTGTTCTGACCTGGCTGTCAAGCAGTACAATGAAACTCTCTCAACCACCCTGGACATATTGGCACCACTCAGACACAGCACCACCAGAGTCAGATGCCCACAGCCATGGCACACGCCTCATACTCACTTTCTGCAGCGATGTTCCAGGTGTGCTGAGAGACTGTGGAGAAAGTCAAAGCTACCTGCAGACTTTCTCCACTACAAATTCATGCTCAGGACTTACCACTCTGCCCTTCACTGCGACAAACAAAAATATTTCACCTCCCTCATCTCAACACTACACAAGATCCCAAAACTCCTGTTTGAAACTTTCCACTACCTACTCATCCCAAAAGAGCAGGCCCCAGTCACTGACCTCTGTTCTGAAGAACTGGCCACTAACTTCAATGACAAAATAGACAGTATCCGGCAAAACATCTCATCTCAATGCTCAAGAAACCCCCATCCCGTCCCCTCCGGCACTTCCTTTAGTCTGCTCTCAGCCCTTGACCCAACGACAGAAGAAGAAGTGTCCAGGCTTCTCTCGTCTGTTCGCCCTACCACCTGCTCTAGTGACCCCATTCCATCCCACCTTGTCCAGTCTATCTCTCCAGCTATCATCTCTCACCTTACCGCAATCTTTAACCTTTCTCTCTCTACTGGGATCTTTCCATTCTCTTTTAAACACGCCATCATAACCCCTTTACTTAAAAAGCCCTCTCTGGACCCGTCCTGCGCTGCCAACTACCGACCAGTCTCTAACCTGCCCTTCATCTCTAAACTCCTGGAACGCTTGGTCTACTCTCGCCTAATCCGCTATCTCTCTACTAACTCTCTTCTCGATCCTCTACAATCCGGTTTCCGCACCCTGCACTCCACAGAAACTGCTCTAGTTAAAGTCTCTAATGATCTCCTCACTGCCAAATCACAGGGCAAATACTCGTTGCTGCTTCTCCTGGATCTCTCTGCAGCGTTTGACACCGTGGATCACCACCTTCTCCTCACCATGCTCAGCACCATTGGCCTCCAGGACACCGCTCTCTCTTGGTTCTCTACCTCTCTGACCGCTCCTTCAGTGTCTCATTTGCAGGTTCTACCTCCTCTCCTCTTCCTCTTGCTGTCGGGGTTCCTCAGGGATCCGTTCTTGGTCCTCTCCTTTTTTCACTCTACACATCCCCCATTGGACAAACCATCAGCAGATTTGGCTTCCAGTACCATCTCTATGCTGATGACACCCAATTATACACCTCCTCCCGGGACATCATTCCCGCTCTGCTACAAAACACCAGACTGTCTGTCATGTCCTCTCTCCATCTGAAACTAAACCTCACTAAAACCGAACTTCTTGTCTTTCTTGTTTTTCCACCATCTTCTAACCAACCCTACCCTGCTATCTCTGTCTCAGTGTGTGGCACCACCAAAACACCTAGGCAACAGGCCCGCTGTCTTGGGGTAATACTAGATTCTAATCTGTCTTTCACCCCTTATATCCAATCCGTTGCCCGCTCCTGTCATCTGCACCTCAAGAACATCTCCAAAATCCGTACTTTTCTCACTGTGGAAACAGCTCAAACCCTCATTGTTGCTCTCATTCACTCTCGTCTTGACTACTGCAATCCCTGCTTATCGGTCTCCCTCTCTGCAAACTCTCCCCTCTTCAATATGTCCTGAATGCAGCAGCCAGGCTTGTCTTCTTCCAGCCACTATACTGATGGCCTCTACCCTGTGTCAGTCACTGCACTGGCTACCTATTCAGTACAGAATACAACATAAACTCATCACTCTCACCCATAAAGCTCTCCACAGTGTTGCTCCTCCCTACATCTCCTCCCTCATCTCTGTCTACCCCCTACCTGTGCTCTCCGCTCTGCTGATGATATCAGATTACATTCCTCAATCATCTGAACCTCCCATGCCCGTCTCCAAGATTTCACACGTGTAGCGCCAATTCTCTGGAACATGCTACCACGGACGATCAGGCACATTCACAACTCTCATAGTTTTAAGAGGGCCCTGAGAAAACATCTTCTCAGCCTGGCCTACCAAGATCCCTAACTGCTATCACACACATTTGTCACTGCCTACACTAGGGCACTCACAGGCACTTATCTGTATATAGATGTACTGTCAGGGTGGCAGGTTCACCAAATTTTTATGTAAACCACCTCCTATTTATGTAACATGGCCGGACCATTGTAAACTGAGCACTTCTCAACCCTTTGTCTCACCCATACACCATAATAGATTGTAAGCTCTTGGGAGCAGGGTCCTCACACCTCGTGTCTCATTTGTAAGTTCTTTCAATGTGTAATGTCTGTATGTACACCCTCTAAATTGTAAAGTGCTGCGGAATATGTTGGCGCTATATAAATAAAAAAAATATTATTATAAAAAATTATTAGTATACAATTGTAACGGTCAGGTAGTGGATCCACTGGACCACTGCAAGAGATGGTGGAAGCCCATGCCAGGGAGCGGAATCTAAGTAGGTCCCGGTATTCACCAGAGCCCGCCGCAAAGCGGGATGGACTTGCTGCGGCGGGAGTCTACCAGGTCGCTTCCACTGGCGGGACTTGCTTGTGGTGGCGGCCAAGGGTAGGCGAGGTACAGATTCGTCAGGCAGGCTCGTAGTTGGGGACAGGCAGGAGGTCAGGGCAGGCAGCAGAGGTTCTTGAACGTGGACAGAGAGACAGTCAGGGCAGGCGGCAAGACTCGTGGTCGAGGACAGACAGAAGGTACGGTACACAGGAACTCAGGACAAGGCTTACAGGAACGCTTTCTCGTTAGGCAAACAGCACTAAAGATCCAGCAAGGCTGCCAGGAAGAGGCCGGACTTAAATAGGAACAGTGCCCGGCAATGACCAATTACCGGCGCACTGTCCCTTTAAATTTCACGGGGCCGCGCGCACCGCAGGACAGAGCAGGAGCGTGGCCGGGTAAGTGAACGCTGGCAGAGACAGGGGGGTGAGCGGACCCCGGACCCGATGTGCGTGTCGGGGCGTCGCTCGGTGTCGGGGCACAGATGCGCCTGCGACCCGGGACGAGGGTCGCAGGGGCATCCGTGACAGTACCCACCCCCCCCCCCCCTTGGAAAACCCCTCTGCCCGGAGTGGAGGAATTTCTGGATAATGCTGCGGTTCAGGATGTTCTCCTCCGGCTCCAAAGACCTCTCCTCGGGACCGAACCCCTTCCAGTAATCTTGAAAATATCGCTCCCCACTAGTTTTCCTCATACCCAAGATCTCCTTGACCTCAAAGACATTGGGGGCATCAGCCACAGATGGAGGAGGGACAGTCTTTTGAGAGAAGCGGTTAAGGACCAGGGATTTTAGTAATGAGACATGGAATGCGTTGGGAATTCTCATGGTAGGAGGGAGCCGGAGTTTGTAAGAGACCGGGTTAATGCAACTAATAACCTCAAAGCAACCCAGGAAGCGGGGTCCCAGTTTGTAGGAAGGCATCTTAAGGCGGACATATCTGGCCGACAGCCACACCTTGTCACCTTGGGAGAAGACAGGCAGAGGACTTCTTTTATCGGCTTGAGTCTTCGTGCGCTCGGAAGCACGGAGCAGAGACTGGCGGGTCTGGGACCAGATGGTCTTCATGTCCTAGACCAGTGCGTCCGCCGCCGAAACCTCAGATGGAGATGCCAGAGGGAGAGGTGGGCGGGGATGCAGACCATATACAATGTAGAATTGGGAGGCCTCCGCGGATTCTGAATCTAGAGAGTTATAAGAGAACTCCGCCTATGGCAGCAAGTTGACCATCTCTTGGCGTGCAAGACGAAATGGCCCTAGGGAACACCCCAAAACCCGGTTGACCCTCTCCCCCTGGCCCTTCATTAGGGTGGTAAGCGGAAAAGAAGTCGAGCTTCACCCGGGGTTGGGACACAGGGCTCGCCAAAAAACCCGGGCAAACTGGACCCCCGACCCAGACGATTTTCTGAGGGACCCATTTAGGCGGAACACATATGAAAACATAGCTCCCCCGGGGGGGGGCAGACGGGGAGGGGCCTGGCAAAAGGAAAAAAAGCCCATCTTGGAGAACCGATCTGTGATACCCAAAAATGGTTTGCCAGCCGAAGAAAAGGGGAAACGGTTATAAAGTCCAATAGCAATGTTCGTCCATGGTTGAGTTGGTTGGTTGTTGTTGGCTGCCGGCTTGTGATGAGGGGCTTTTGCCCAGGGGGGTTCAAGAAAAGAACAAAACCTTGCTCCTTAACGGCTTGGGCCCCCTGGAATCGGGAATCAAGAGAAACGTCTTTCAGGGGCCGGATACCGGCCCCCCCAGGGCAATGTCCCCATTTTAAGATGCGTCTGCGGAGGCGGCGTATATTGGGGTTTCCCCGGGGGGAGCCTTCCGGAGGTCAAGAAGCAAACCCAGATAAGACGCTCTGGGGGGAAATTTTGTGTAGGAATGTCTCTTTACCCTCACATCGGTGGGGACGGGAGAGAGCGTCACTTTTAGTTCTTCTTCTGGGGCCGAAGTGGATCGGGAGTCGAACGGGAAGAAGAGGACCACCTACCTAGTGGGTTAAATCGCTGGCCTTTGGAGGTATTGGGGTTTTTTGGTCCCAAGGGTGCAAGGGGTTGCGAGCCCCTCCAGCAGTAACGCCATTCCCCAAAGCAGTTGATGCTAGTTGCTCCCCGGGCGCCAATCATTAGTTCTCTCTCCGAGGGAACTCTTGAATAAGCCACACGTTTACGTCTTTTCCCTGGGCCCTTTTTGCATAAGAAAATGCTCGACCCCCCCAAGAGAAGGGCACCCTTCCCAAAGTGAAGATTTCGCGGGGTCCGGGCCGTGATAGGAGTGCTGTGGGAAAGGCAACTTTAGCTTAGAGAAGCCTCTTCAGCTTCGGGGGGACCAGTGCTGGGGGTTGGCTTTTTCTTTGTAAGTGTCACTATCGGAGCTACTAGCGTACAAAAGTGGGGAATAAATTGGCGATAGTAGTTACAGAAGCCCAGAAAGCGCTATATGGCTCGCAGGCCGACTGGGCGTAGCCACTGCTACACGGTCGACAGTTTCGCTGGGTCCATCCGTAGGCCTTGGTCAGAAATGATGTATCCCAGAAACGGAAGGCTAGTTTGGTGGAAGAGGCACTTCCCTAGCTTGGCATACAGATGGTTCTCTCTGAGACGCTTCAACACCTGACGGACATGGCTGCGGTGGGTTTCGAGGTCAGGAGAGTACACCAAGATATCGTCGCAGGTGTAGAGGAGGTCTCGGAAGATGTCATTCATGAGCTCCTGGAAGATGGCAGGCGCATTACATAGTCCGAAGGGCATCACCAGGTACTCAAAGTGCCCGTCCCTGGTGTTGAAGGCCGTCTTCCATTCATCGCCCTTGCGGATTCGGACCAGATTGTAGGCCCCTCTCAGATCCGGCTTGGAGAAGATCTTTGCGCCCCGCAGACGGTCAAAGAGCTCTGTGATCAACGGCAGAGGGTACCGGTTTTTCACCGTGATCTTGTTCAGACCCCGGTAGTCTATGCAGGGCCGTAAGGAACCGTCCTTCTTCTTTACCAAAAAGAACCCTGCACCAGCGGGAGAAGAGGACTTTCAAATGAACCCCTTCCGGAGATCCTCCTGGATGTACTCTGACATAGCTTGTGTCTCTGGAACAGATAAGGGGTAGACTCTGCCCCAAGGAGGACTGGTGCCAGGCAATAAGTCAATAGGGCAGTCGTAAGGACGATGCGGGGACAGACTCTCAGCTTGTATTTCAGAAAACACATCAGCGTATTCCAGATACTCGGGCGGCAGACCGGGCAGCGGCTCACGAAGGGTCGAGCGTTAGCAGGAAAGCACCGGGCGAGGTGCCACCAAACAACGCCCCCTGACAGTTGGGACCCCAACGAGTTACTTCTCCAGACGTCCAGTCTAGAGTAGGAGAATGGAGCCGCAGCCATGGACGTCCGAGGAGGACCGCTGACGAGGAGCGAGGTAACACGTAGAAGGAGATCTCTTCCTTATGTAGCGCCCCCACGTGGAGGGACAGTGGTTTGGTGGCAAACTGGATGGTGTCGCTAAGCAGCTCCCCACTGACAGATGAGATAACGAGCAGTTTCTCCAGACGAAACTTTTTCTCTAGATACTGATGGATAAAGTTCCCGGCTGAGCCCGAATCCAGAAATGCCGGGACTTGGAACGAGATTCCAGCTTCGGACAAGACCTATACTGGCATCAGCAGGCGTGGTGAGGAGGAGTTTGCACCTAGGAATGCCTCTCCCACAGAACCTAGGTGCGGGAGTTTCCCGAATGCTTGGGATGCTTGGGACAACTTCTCCGGAAATGCTCTGGGCTGCCACAGTAGAGGCACAAGTTCCTTTGCCGACGCTGGACCAACTCTTGCTCTGTGAGCCGAGCCCGATCAATCTGCATGGGCTCTTCGGTGGGTGTTGGCCACTGTAGCGCAGGAGGCCTCTGGAACACCGGTGCCAGGCGAGTAAACCGGCGAGGTTGGGCTAGCTGACGCTCTTGCTGAAGTTCCTCCTCCCGTTCAGTGAAGCGCACATCAATGCGGGTAGCTAACCGGATCAAGTCACTGAGGGAAGATGGGATGTCTCTTGCGGCCAAGACGTCCTTAACTCGGCTTAAGAGCCCTTTCTTGAAGCTGGCAAACAGAGCGGCCTTGTTCCATGACAGCTCTGAGGCCAGTGTGCGGAATTGCACCGCGTAGTCTCCTATAGACAGATCCCCTTGGTGTAGGTTTAGGAGGGCTGTGTCAGCGGAGGATGCACGGGCTGGTTCCTCGAACACACTGCAGAACTCACTGAGGAATGACTGTAGGTCCGCCGTCACTGGATCGTTCCTGTCCCACAGAGGTGTAGCCCATGCCAGAGCCTTTCCGGAGAGCAGGCTGACCACGAAAGCCACTTTCGCACGTTCGGACAGGAATTGATCGGCCATCCGCTCCACATGCTTGGAACACTGAGTGATGAACCCCCTGCAGAGTTTCGGGTCTCCATCATACTCATCCGTGACAACAGTGTTCTTTTGGATATAAAAAGAGCAACAAAACCTGTTATGTGATAACCATGCTGGAGGGATGATGCAGCTTACATAAAAATCAATAGCTAAACATAATGTATTTAGCATGGTTTTGTTGTGCTGGGATTCCATTCAAGTGTGTTCTGCTTAAAGGGGATTTGCCGAGAGACAAAGATTCTTACCTTTCAGCTTAGCCCAGGCAGAATGTCAACAAATCACGCTGAGTCATGAAGCTGCAGGGGAGAGAGGGAGAGGGGAGGGGGGGTGAGGAATCCAAGGAGAGTCTCAAAACTTAAGTGAACTAATAAACAGTACAACAGTGGATTCAATACAGCAAGACACATACACTGCACTGTCAGGAGAAACCTTATCTGCTAAGAAGCTAATGTAATGTAAACAAATCACGGAGCTGAAAGAGACAGGACAGAGACGCACACAGACACACACAGCCAGAGCACAGAGCCCTGCATAAGGGGATCCTGTGACATGTTCACTCAAATAATCAACCTATAACTTGTGAATTCTGTATACAAAGAGAACACCTATTCTACACAGCAGCTTGAAAGCTTCTTCATCAGATAATGCAGGGATCTAATAACACTACAGCTAGTTATTCTGTATACAAAAGAAAACATATTGCTACCCGGTGCCTTAAAAGACCATTCATTTTGCCTGTCATCAGATAGAAGTGATTCACGCAAGCGTGGCCTTTAAAGCTCCTGGGTCGTGCCCTAGGGAAGCTTGTGGTAAACAAGGGGATTGAGAAATGCTGTAGCTCTCAGAGTTTCACTTTTTTTAATCACATATATTTAGAAAAGTGATTAAATACCCATTTTGGAGGTTCCCACGTCAACATTACATGGTGGCAAAACCCCTTTAAATTAAATACACAAAGTACACAAAAACAGATAATTACCAAGCCAACTGCCCCGTGACAACTCCATTTCACAGAAGCATAGTGTAAGCGTTGAATGTCATCAAATATGGAGACCTGAGTCGCGCAAGGTGGAAGTACTCCCAGTAAAGGGATACTGCTTTGCACGAGGGAGTAGAATGGAGCAGAGAAAGCAATTCAACCTTGTTGCTTCTTAATGAATAGAATAACATCTGACTCTAGCCAGAACTAACAGTACGAGGGAATCGTAGTATTAAACATATCAACATAAACATGAAACCATCAGTCGGTTCAGCAGTTACACGGCTTATATAGAAAGAAAAAAGAGTGTTCCCGTACTCCTCACAAGGATAGATTACAATATTGGTCTGATCTACAGAATACAATCCAGTCCTCCCACGTTTGGAGATATTTTTTGTATAAATCGGGGGAATCAGCTCTAAATTCCTCTCTTCTTTGTATCGTATGGATTTCCTTGAACCAATCCACTATGGTAGGACTGGAAGTGGAACGCCACAACCTGGGGATCACAGTTTTGGCCGCAAGGATTAGATGAGATATTAGGTGGTTTTTAAGTGTTGAGGTGGGGAGGGGCAAGGTAAAAAGGAGGAAATGTGTTGTATTAGCCTGGAAAAGTATGCCCGTAACAACTCGGATAACCTCAATGACTTTCAGCCAAAAAGGTTGAATGACCGGGCAGTCCCACCAAATATGGGTCATAGTACCACTGCTTAGCCCGCAATGCCAACATGTAGCCGATGCCGTTGAGTAGAGGGTATGTAGTAGGGCCGGCACTCTGTACCACCTCGTCAGTTTTTTGTAATTAAGCTCTTGGGCTTTTGTAGAAATAGAGGATTTGTGCGCTAGGAGAAATGCTCTACTCCATTCTTCCTCCGAGAGTGAGATGCCAAGCTCCTGTTCCCAGCTCTTTTGAAAAGAGAGTCTCCCTGTCGTAGGGAGATCGGTTAGCATTCTATAAAGACCTGGGGTGGGCTCTCTTTTCCGAATGTTTACCCAGATACCACCTTTCAAATAAAGTAGCCGGCCTCTGGATATCAAGGGTCGACTGGCAACTGGAGAACCAGCTCCGGAGTTGATAATATTGAAATCTTGAGAACGATGTAATGCCCGGGTCCCCCACCAGGTCTTCATAGCTTGCCAGGGAGCCAGAAGAGATGATACTTGCACAAACTGATCGGGTGGCATCATCTCCCAGGAGGCGTGAGAGTCGTAATTTGAAGGGTTTCGGGAATACTGGGTTGCTAAACAGTGGGAAGCAGGGGCCTCCAGGGTGCAATAGATTCATCCTGGAGGCAAAGGCTCTGCAAACGGAAATCAACGTTTGCGTCACCAGGGGGATTCCAGCGAGCGATTTCCTCGGGAGCAGAGCAGGAGGGAGCCAAGGCAGGCCTGCTACCGATGTGTTGTAGAGCTGCGACTCAAGTTGAGTCCAAAGTTTGGTTTTAGCGTTCTGGAAGTTGTCTAATATGCGGACTGCTACTGATGCTAAATAATAGGCCTGAAAGTCAGGGAGGGACAATCCACCTTCTGATTTCGGACATATCAGGGTAGATTGAGCTATTCAGGGGTGCTTATGCGCCCATACAAAATGGGTGACCTGCTGGCGTAGGGACTTAAAAAAGGTTTTGGGCAGAGAGATGGGGACAGCCGGAAAGAGGTACAGGAGACAGGGCAGAATATTCATTTTTAGTATATTTATCCTGCCAATCCAAGAGAAATCTCGCCTGTCCCATTTCAGGAGGTCTTGTGTTATATTGCGGAGTAGGGGAGCAAAATTGAGGTCAAAGATCTTGTCAGGATCAGAAGGAATGTGCACACCCAAGTATGGAAAAGAAGTCATGGTCCAAGAAAAGGAGAAGGAGGCTTTCAAATGATTCAGATCCTGACAGAGGATATTTAGGCCCAGAGCCGTACTCTTTGTCATGTTAATTTTGTGGTTGCTCAACAGACTGAACTCTTCTAAAGCATTAAGGGCAGCAGGTAATGAGACATGTGGTCGAGACAGGTACAGGGAGGCGGGGGAGGGCTGTCCTCGACAGATATGACTGCAGTAGAGAGTCATATGGTGGAAGACCTAGCTGAGCCTTGTGCGGCGGGAGATTATAAAGGCCAGTATAGTAGTTGTGGAAAACCGATAAAATCTCCTCAGTTAAATGTACGATTCGCCTCTCCGAGCTTTTGATCGCTGGAACGAAGTGAGAAGCCCTCTTGTCCCAGAGAGCACAAGCCAAAAATTTACCAGGCTTATTGCTCCAGGTATAGAAGGAGCTCGAGCAGAGATAGCGGTACCTCTTATGCTTACTGTATGTTCCATGAGTTGGAGGATTTCATGGCGCGTCTGCGTTAGAGCTCTGAGATCTTTCTCCAAGCCCGTGGACTTATGTATCGCTTCAAGAGAGGTAAGCTGTGCTAACAAAGATTGCAGTTTATGAGTTGCTGCCTTTTTAAGTCGGGCCCCATGTTTGATGAGCACCTCCCATTGGGTCTGAGGAGGAGTAGGATCAGTGAGGTGGACTGCTTTGAATGATTTAATTGATCGCTGCAGATCTAGCAAAAACAGCAAGTCATTTAGCAGGGATTCGTTCAGTTTCCAGGAGAAAGGGCCTTGTTTAAAACTCGGAAGGGTGAAGTCACAGTGTATGGGAGCATGATCAGAAAATAGTGCATTTCCAATGGTTGTGTCTATTACGTGTTTAAGGAGGGAATGTTGTGGGAGAATGAAATCTATGTGACTGTAAGAGTTATGTGGGAAGGAATAGAACGTGTAATCTATGTCTTTAGGGTGTAGAAGTCTCCACACATCTATCAGCTGCATATCGTGTAACATTTCTTTAACTCGTTGAGGGTGTGAAAAGCAACCGCCGATCTACCAGTGGAGGTGTCAAGAAGGGGGTTCAGAACTAAGTTAAAGTCTCCACAAACTATGATATGCCCTTGGGCAAACCAGTGAGGGTATCCAGGGTTTTGGCAAAAAAGGCCAGTTGGCCCGCATTGGGGGCATAGATGTTTGCCAGGGTATATAGATGACCTTGTAGCTTAAATTTAACAAAGAGCGCTCTGGCAACATCATCCCGATAAACATCTATTATCTGGATGGGTAAGGACTTGTGGAAGAATATCGGCACCCCCTTCGTTTTGGATGAGGGGCTGCTAGATTGGCACCAGGCAGGGTAATATCGATTATGATAAGATTGAATGTGGTCTGCGAGAAGGTGGGTTTCCTGTAGGCAAACCACTTGCGAATTTTGTTTGTGAAGGAGGTACAGGAGCTTTGACCTCTTCTCGGGGACATTGAAACCCTTTACGTTAAGGGAAGTAACCAGCAAGCTATCCATTAGGTGGTAGCTATTGTGAGGGTATCTTGGGGGGTCCCGAGAGTCATTTCCAGCCGTGTAACCTGAACCGACCATAACAACAAATAAGTTGAAAACAATGAACCAATAATTCTAAGTAGAAAAGGCCCACAAAAACGGAGCCAAATAACTAAAACAAGTAGATTGGTCGCTGCAAAGGCCATGAGTTGTTACAATAAGCCTAGTCTACTGGGGGCCAACAAAAACGAGACTGGGGAAAGCTAGATGAAGTAAGTTCTAGTTTCACAAAAAAAGCGCCTGAGCATGACATGTCACATGATGGAAAAGAAAATGCTTATTGGAGGCTACCGACCCCGGGAACATAGGCCGGAAGAGAGGAGCGGGCGAAAATGGGGAGGGGCAAGGAAAGAGAGAGAAAGGGAAGGAGATAAAAAAAAGGGGGGGGAGGAGGAGGGGGTGGGGGATGGGGAGCGATGGGAGAAGGTCCCTGTATCAGCCACCTCCAATTGAGCAGACATAATAACATAGTATAACATAGCACAAAAGGGTGTTGAATGAGGCAATAAAGCATAGCAAAAAGCCCAAAGGGCTCATGTATAGGGGGTTGCCCCCCGCAATCAAGGGATCTGGGGAGACCATGTCAAGATAGAATGAGACAAGAGGGTCTCAGTCTCCATATACCCCCCCCCCTCCCGCGCGCAGGGTACTACCCTCCGTGTTCATCAGAGGGTCACACAGCATTCTCATAGGGATAATCGGTAAATAGGACAAAGTGGGTGGCAACATCACCTCAAGTGGAACTTATGAGTCAGCGATGAGGCCGCAGGCTCAGCAAGGAGGCCTCCGGGCTTCTGCGTCATCTTCGGGAACGCTGTGATTTCAGAGTTGAAGAAGGAGAATGAAAAGGTTGAGGGCCCAGTGGTTGTGGTCTGGTAAAGGTAGTATCTGAAGAGATCGCCGACGTCGATTCTGGCAAGGAAATGTCCGGATGAATGAGTGCAGAGATAAATGTTGGAAGATCTTCAGGGGATCGGAAGGTTAGGACCGTGTCCTTAAGTCGCACTTGAAGAGAGAAGGGGTTGCCCCATCTGTACGGGATGTTATGAGATTGGAGAGCCGATAGTAGCGGCTCGACTGCAGCCCTCATGCGCAGCGTACGCCTGGAGAGGTCTGGAAACATACCCAGCCTAGTGCCCTCAAACTCAACATTTTGCATAAGCCGGGCTTTCCTCATAATTTCTTCTTTAATGGTGTAACGGTGAAGTCTACATATGATATCCCTGGTTTTTGTCACATCCTGACTTTGCGGTCTGAGCACCCTATGGGCTCGGTCGAATTCAAGAGAGGTTTCTTCTGGGTGGCCAGGAATGTAGTTAAAAATTCTGGTCAGGGTGGGAATCAGATCCGTGGTCTTGACAGATTCAGGCAGGCCCCTTACCCGGACATTGTTACGCCTGCTTCTGTTCTCCAGTTCGTCTAGTTGGATTGACACCTGAGATTGATGTTTGCTCTGGTCGGAGATAGATGCTTGCAAATCCACTCTGATATGGTTAGTTGATTCTTGAACTTTTTCTAGGGTTTGCACTTTACTTTGAAGGGCGCTAGTATCCGAGCAGACTGGTTGTAGGTCTTGCTTCCATGCCTGCTGCATCTCTTCAGCAAGTGATTTCAAGTCAAGTTTGGTGGGTAGCAGCGATAATAGGGCCTTCAGCTCTGGGTGATCCTGCAGGGTAAGTAATGCGGCCTCCGGATTGGGAAGGTAAGGGGTCTGACCTGAGGCTGGGTACTCCGCTGGCAAAGCGTGAGATGGTAGGGTTTCCGCATTGAGTGAGGGGCGCGTTGGGCTTCCTCCCCAAGTGGATGAGTTTGGGCTGGACACCCAGGAGGGGCTGCTCTGCATCTGAGCATGAGTTGAACTGCAGGAATGCATGCAAGTCGTTGATGGAATCAGGGCAGCAGGAGGCCCCCGGTGTCTCATGTCAGAAGGCCCACCACCACCCCAAGACTCATCAGGTCTAGATTCGGATAAGGGTCGCAGGTGGGCAACAGCAGGCTTTGTAGCCCGATAGGCCCGAGACATCTCGGATTGCCCTGGTTCAGATAGAGGATAAGCATGGTCATTGTCTCTCAGCGCCCTCAAAGGGAGACTAATAAATGCTTCCTGTGTGTTGCCCCGCGGCATGTCTGTAAGGGATTGGTTGACCTCAGTAGGACCAGGGCGCAAGTGCCCATTGAAGCTGTAATCAGGGTCCCGTGTGGAGCTCTGCCCCTTCTGAAAGAGGCACTCCTTAGGGCCAGAGCCCAAGTGGGACAGAGGCACCCCGGTTGGAGGTCTCTCATCAGTGTCCCCTGGCATCCTTAGAGACAGATGGGAGGAAGTCACCGCTGGGGGGGGTCAGTGCCTCCGTTGCCCAAGCCGTAGGGGTAGTATGAGCAAGCTGTTGGGTCCGGTTCTGCTCTGGGGAGCATACTGAGTGAGGAGCGCCATTCAAGGCATCAGCCTCCATCCCCTGATGTTCTGAAGATGACGCCATCTTGTCCCCAGGGGACACCCGGTCTATCGCAGCTTCCACTATAGAGAGGGAGTGGTGTAACCCAGTCGGGTACTGACCTGTCGGGCTAGCGGCGGCAGGTGCGGACGGCTCCGTCTGGCCTTCTCTCAGTGTCGGGCCTCTTTGCTGGGTTGCCTGCACGTCCCGCGGTGGGTCAGACCGGGTACTGCCTGATGGGAGCGCGTCTGGTCATCCGCCCTTTCTGGCCACCGCGGCATGTGGTGAGGAACCGCAGGAGACAAGGGAGGTCACAGCAGACCTCACAGCACACATTCGGGGAAGACGCAGCAGCAGGCCCCCTCTTCCTCGGGGAGCTGCAGCGCTCAGCAGTTGGTAAGATGGCGCCTGCAGCTCCGGCGCGCGGGAAGGTACCCCGTCATCCTGCAATTCCTGTAGCGGAGCAAAAAAATTGGAGATGGCCACTCCGGAGGGTGGAGGGAGAGACTCGGAGGCAGAGGACACCCTTTTGGGCCTTTTCTGACCCATGATGAGTGCTCTGCGCTGATAAGTGAGTCGGAGCTCCTGCAACTCACGTCTTCACTCTAGAATGGCTAGCCACGCCCCCCCCCCCCCGTAAAGTCTGTTTCATCCAGTTTCTGTAAAAAGAATATATGTACTTTAAGTTTTTGAAACTAAAACAGCTTGTACAGATTATTATGATTGCAATTTTATCATTTAGAGGTCACTTGTAGATGCCACAAAATTGTTAGTACTGTTATTTAAGCTATACACTGATATGAGCTCTAGTTTTCTGTGTATTGGAGTTTATGTTCACAGCCTGCATTGCAGACTCTGTAAAAAGTGACAGAAAAATAACACTACATGCAGCCCTTTTTTTTTGTTCAAATGGTGGACACCATGACAGAAACCCAACAGAACTCACTGTAATCAATAGTGTCCAATGGCAGTGGGTGCCATTGATGTCTGTTATGTAATGGATCTGGCACTGCCTCTGTGACATTTTAGAGATATGTGACTTTTTACTTAGTTGTCCTAACAAAATAACAAAAAGAAGGTTGGTGACCCTGATGATAAGGACCCAAAAGCTTATTTAGATGTTCAACATAATCTTTCTGAAGCAGCACAGCACATAAATGATGCTTTAGAGGCATTTGGAGAACTATTTACATAATGCAGAACTGAAGAAAGATAGAGTTCTTGGTGGAAACCCATGAAAATATGGCAAAAACATACAAACTCTGTACAGATGTTACCCTGGTGAGTCTTAGCTCATGTACTACAAGATAGCAGTTCTAAACACTCTGTCACCAAGTTATTCATTTGGATTGATCTGAGTGTACCTGGCCTTGACGGAACAGGTTAAGCAACCTGTAATAAATCAACTGCAAAACAAATGTACAAATTATTATGTTCTATAAGCAAGATTGAGTGTGTGAAAGTAAGAGAAGATTACTTATCTATTTTTATTTCTAATCTTGTAGAGGTATGTTAGACAAATTGAATTAAGCAGGCTAAAACCTTAGTAAGCTATAGTGATGCTCTGTAAATACATTGGGTTGCAAAAGTATTCATACTCCTTTTTAAATGTTATAGCAAACTTAAATGTATTTTATTGATATGTTAAATAATAGAGAAACACAAAGTAGAAAGTATTTGTGAAGTGTAAAGAAAATGATACATACTTTTCCAAATTTGTGCAATTTAAAAACTGAAAAGTTTGGCGTGCATATGTATTAAGCCCCTTGTACTCTTATACCCTAAAATCAAATCCAGGGTTGGCAATTGTTTTTAGAAGTCATACAATTACTAAAAAGAGTACATAAGTATGTAATTTATTTTTAATATAACTACAGTTGTTTTGTGAAGGTCTCAGAGGTTCATTAGGAAACATTAGTGAACAAACCGCATAATGAAAATCAAGGAACAAACCAGACAGTGCAAGGATAAAGTTGTGGCAAAGAGTATTGCAGGGTTAGGTTTTAAAAAAAAATAGCTTAAGCTCTGAACTTTTCACAGAGCACTGTTCAACCCATCATTTTTAAATGGAAGACGCAAGGCAAAACTGCTAACCTTCCAAGACATGGCTGTCCGCCTAAACTGACAGCCCAGACAAGGAGAGCACCGATTAGAGAAGCAGATAAGAGGCAGAGGATCATTCTAGAGGAGCTGCAGCTCTGCAGCACAATTGGGGGATATCTCCACTAGACAACTATTAGTTGCTTTTATGAAAAAGTGGCGAGAACAAAGCCCTTTTTGAAAACAAGTCATAAGGAGCCCTGTCTGCAATTTGCAAAAAGGTATACAGGATACACAGCAAGCATGTGGTAGAAGGTGCTCTGCTCAAATAAGACCAAAATTAAACTTTTTGGTCTAAATGCCAAATGCTATGTGTGTAGGAAAACCAGCTGGTACTGGGAAGCTGGTAAAAGTTGATGGGAAAATGAACAGACAGAGTTAAATAGACTTAAGACTGGGGTGTAGGTTCATCTTCCAGCAGGACAACGACCCAAAATGTACATCCAAAGCTACACAAAAGCATATTCATGTGTTACAATGGTCCATACCTAAATCCCATTGAGAATCTATGGCACAACTTAAAATTGCTGTTTACAAACATTTAACATCTAACTGTGCTGGAGTTATTTTGCAGAGAAGAATGGTAAGAAAAATTCTAGCCTCTAGATGTACAAAGCTGGTAGAGACATCCCCAACAGACTGCAGCTGTCATTGCAGCAAAAGATGTTCCTACAAACTATTGACTCAGGGGGGGCTGAATACATATACATGCCACACTTTTCAGTTTTTTAATTGCCAAAACTTTGGAAAAGCATGTATCATTTTCTTTACGCTTCACAAATATCTGCTGCTTCATGTTGCTCTGTCACGTAAAATATCAATAAAATACATTTAAGTTTGTAGCAATAATACGGTATTTAAAAATAAGGGAAAGTTCAAGGCGTATTAACACTTTTGAAACCAATTGTAGTCCCCCAGTGCATGGCATGTGAAAGGGGAAAATCATAGTTTAGTAACAATTTTGTTAATGTTATATAATGATAATACTATTATTATATGCGTGTTTATACAAATATGACCTTAAATTGGTGGGGGGTTTTTTCTACTACTGTATATTTAAACAGAACACATACACTAAAATATATATAGATGGAAATTTGTTGCTCTTTTTTCTACAATGTTTTTTTCTAATGGCATAACAATAGTAATATTTGCTATGTTTTTTACCATTCATCTATTGTTCATATAATTATTTTTGCTATATTATACCATAGGTCTAAGCCAATGTTAGGCATATACTGTATAGTCTCCCCCAGTCCCAGCATTCACAATTTGTAACTTTTTTTGTGGCACACTATCAAATGCCTTTGAGATATCCAGATAAACAACATCCACAGCCTTACCAAGGTCCGGTGTGGAGCTTACCTCCTCATTGAAGCTGATCAAATTAGTTTGATAAGGCTAATTCCTTATAAACCATCCTGGTACTATGATAAAATTATTTTTACTAAGATACTACAGGATAGTATCTCTTAAAAAAAAAATTAAATATTTTATACACAATGGAAGCTAAGCTTACCGGCCTTTAGTTTCCAAGCTCCCATTTTGAACCTTTTTGAATATTGGCACCATATTGACCATGCACCAGTTCTGTGCAACAGACCCTGACATTACAGAATCTATAAATAGTATAAACAAAGGTTTTGTGTTTCAGTACTAAGTTCCTGCAGGACTCAGAGGTGAATGCCATCTAAACCGGGTTATTACTTCTTGAAGGTGATATTAAATGCAGAATTTACAGGATCCCTAATTGTGTCATCGGTGATAGGGTTTTTCTTTGTAAATACAGTCGAGAAGAAGGCATTGTATTTTCGTCATTGCATTTGCATCATTCTGTTCCACCATTACACCCACATCATTTATGAGTTGGATAACACTCTACAGTTTTATGCTTCTTACTATTTATGTTCGGTAATTAAAGATTATTTTGAGGTTATTTTTGCTTTCTCTGGCAATGAGCCAATCTGCTTCAATCTCTGCTGTCTTTATTTGATTTTTAACACAATATATTTTTCTGCTTATAAATTTGAATGCCTCTGCTCTACCCTTTTTGCTTTAGTACTTTAAACCCCTTACTTTTGTCACTTATCGCACCTCTTACAGTTTTATTTAGCCACATCAGTTTTCTCCTGTTTTTCAAGAATTTTG